>JAKEPQ010000628.1:0-18585 GCA_024500445.1 Entomyzon cyanotis
TATTGATTGGGAATTGATTGGGATGCAGTGCCTTACATCTGTGCTGAGCCCCTGCCCTCCAACATCCTGGAATGGTCAGCATTGATCAGGGATTGATTGATGGATTGGGAATTGATTAGGATGCAGTGCCTTACATCTGTGCTGAGCCCCTGCCCTCCAACATCCTGGAATGGTCAGCATTGATCAGGGATTGATTGATTGATTGGGAATTGATTGGGAATTGATTAGGATGCAGTGCCTTACATCTGTGCTGAGCCCCTGCCCTCCAACATCCTGGAATGGTCAGCATTGATCAGGGATTGATTGATTGGGAATTGATTGGGGATTGATTGGGATGCAGTGCCTTACATCTGTGCTGAGCCCCTGCCCTCCAACATCCTGGAATGGTCAGCATTGATCAGGGATTGATTGATTATTGATTGATTGGGAATTGATTAGGATGCAGTGCCTTACATCTGTGCTGAGCCCCTGCCCTCCAACATCCTGGAATGGTCAGGAGGGTGGGAATTAATCGGAGTGGGAATTGATTGGGGTAGGAATTGAGGTGGATATTGGGATGGGAATTGGGATGGGAATTAATCGGGGTGGGAATTAATTGGGGTGATAATTGGGGTGGGAATCGGGATGGGAATCAGAATGGGAATTAATTGGGATGTGATTCAGGGTGGGAATGAATCGGGATGGGAGTGAATCAGGGTGGAAATTGGGATGGGAATCAAGATGGGAATTAATCAGGGTGGGAATTGAGATGGGAATCAATTGAGATGGGAATTGGGATGGATTGTTCCTCTCCCATGGCCAGAACAGCCTTTCCCAGGCCATCCAGCCCGCCTCCCTCTCTCCCTGACTTTGGGGAGGTGGAGGAGGAGCCTTTGCCTGAGGCTGATGCTCATTTTTGGGGTTTTTCTGCTTCCCCAGTGTTCCATTTCCCCTCTCTTTGCAGGCACTACGTGGTTCGAGGGCCTGAGCTGACTCCCTACGAAGGTAAAACCCTTTTTTTTTAAAACCCTGGGCTGTTTGCCAGGAATTCCAAGGGGAGGGAAAGGAGCAAAAAACCCCACAGAAAAGAGCTCCAAAACCTTCCAGAGCCATCTCAGACCTGTGGGGAAGAGAGAAAGAAATGGTGATGCTGCTGCCAATCATTCTGCTGTTATCAAATTTAATGAAATCAAATTCAGGTTCAACTGAAGGCAAATATTCTTATTAAATTGCTGAAGGTTTTGGAGAGAGTTCTGTGGGAAAGGTAATGTCCAAAAGTCCTGTTTTTATCACAAAAATATTCTTTATTCTGGAGAATATTTGGGATTCTTTTTTATTGGGATTAAAATTCTCTTCAGGTAGTTTTCTGGAGAAAGATTGAAATAGAAAAGCTTCATTAATTTGTTGCAGTCAGATATTTCCCAGTGGCTTCTGAAAATGCTTTTTCAATTTGGATTCTTCACTTAGTTCCTGACCAAATGAGCAATTTGGATTGGATTAAATATATTTTGGAGACATTTATTTAACCCAAATTTTGGGTATTTTAGGACTTCATCTCGAGTTTTCATTTAATTTTTACTCATTTTTGGGTATTTTAGGACTTTATCTTGATATAAAATCTCTCTGTGTGCTGCAGGTGGAAGAGTTTGCTCTCTTTACTAAGAGAGGGAGAAGGAATAAAGCAGAGGGGTTTATTTAATTTAATTTTCATTTAATTTTCACCCATTTTTTGGGTATTTTAGGCCTTTATCTTGATATAAAGTCTCTCTCTGTGTGCTGCAGGTAGAAGAGTTTGATCTCCTTAGTGTGAGAGGGAGAAGGAATAAAGCAGAGGGGTTTATTTAATTAAATTTTTATTAATTTTCATCACATTTTGGGGTATTTTAGGTCTTAATCTCAATGTAAAATCTCTCTGCAGGTGGAAGAATTTGCTCTCTTTAGTCAGAGAGGGAGAAGGAATAAAGCAGAGGAGTTAATTTAATTTTTATTTAATTTTCACCCAGTTTTGGGGTATTTTAGGTCTTAATCTCTGCAGGTGGAAGAATTTGCTCTCTTTAGTAAGAAGGGGAGAAGGAATAAAGCAGCGGGGTTTATTTAATTTACTTTTTATTTCATTTTCACCCCGTTTTGGGCTATTTCAGACCTTAATCTCAATATCAAATCCTTAATTTCTCTCTCTCTGTGTTCCCCAGGTGGTTACTACCACGGCAAGCTAATATTCCCCCGAGAATTCCCTTTCAAACCTCCCAGTATTTATATGATCACCCCCAACGGAAGGTTTAAATGCAACACCAGGTCAGCATTTCCACCTCTGCACAGTCCCATCGTTCCCACCTCCTGATCCTGACTTTTGGGGTGGTTTTGGGGTGTTTTGGGCAGGTTGTGTGTCTCTAATCCCTCATTGCCCTGATCCTGATTTTTGGGGTGTTTTTGGGGTGTTTTGGGCAGGCTGTGTCTCTCCATTCCCTCATTGTCCTGATCCTGATTTTGGGGTGTTTTTTGGGGTGTTTTTGTGTCTCTCCATTCCCTCATTTCCCTGCTGCTGATTTTGGGGTGTTTTTTGGGTGTTTGGGCAGGCTGTGTCTCTCCATTCCCTCATTTCCCTGATCCTGATTTTTGGGGTGTTTTTTTGGTGTTTGGGCAGGCTGTGTCTCTCCATTCCCTCATTGCCCTGATCCTGATTTTGGGGTGTTTTTTGGGTGTTTGGGCAGGCTGTGTCTCTCCATTCCCTCATTGCCCTGATCCTGATTTTGGGGTGTTTTTTGGGTGTTTGGGCAGGCTGTGTCTCTCTAATCCCTCATTGCCCTGATCCTGATTTTGGGGTGTTTTTGGGGTGTTTTGGGCAGGTGGTATCTCTCTGTTCCCTCATTTCCCTGATCCTGATTTTTGGGGTGTTTTTTGGGGTGTTTTTGTGTCTCTCCATTCCCTCATTTCCCCGATCCTGATTCTGGGGTGTTTGGGCAGGCTGTGTCTGTCCATCACGGATTTCCACCCCCTGATCCTCATTCTGGGGTGTTTTGGGGTGTTTGGGCAGGCTGTGTCTGTCCATCACGGATTTCCCCCCTGATGCTGATTCTGGGGTGTTTTTGGGGTGTTTTGGGCTGGCTGTGTCTCTCCATTCCCTCATTTCCCTGATCCTGATTTTGGGGTGTTTTTGGGGTGGTTTTGGGCAGGCTGTGTCTGTCCATCACGGATTTCCACCCCCAGATCCTGATTTTGGGGTGTTTTTGCGGTGTTTTGGCAGGCTGTGTCTGTCCATCACGGATTTCCACCCCCTGCTGCTGATTTTGGGGTGTTTTGGGGTGTTTTGGGCAGGCTGTGTCTGTCCATTCCCTCATTTCCCAGATCCTGATTCTGGGGTGTTTTTGGGGTGTTTTGGCAGGCTGTGTCTGTCCATCACGGATTTCCACACCCTGCTGCTGATTTTGGGGTGTTTTTGGGGTTTTTGGGCAGGCTGTGTCTGTCCATCACGGATTTCCACCCCTGATCCTGATTCTGGGGTGTTTTTGGGGTGTTTTTGGGGTGTTTTGGCAGGCTGTGTCTGTCCATCATGGATTTCCACCCCCTGCTGCTGATTTTGGGGTGTTTTGGGGTGTTTTGGCAGACTGTGTCTGTCCATCATGGATTTCCACCCCCTGCTGCTGATTTTGGGGTGTTTTTGGGGTGTTTGGGCAGGCTGTGTCTGTCCATTCCCTCATTTCCCAGATCCTGATTCTGGGGTGTTTCTGGGCTGTTTTGGGCAGGCTGTGTCTGTCCATCACAGATTTCCACCCCTGGATGCTGATTTTTGGGGTGGTTTTGGGGTGTTTTTGGGGTGTTTGGGCAGGCTGTGTCTGTCCATTCCCTCATTTCCCTGATCCTGATTTTGGGGTGTTTTGGGGTGTTTTGGGCAGGCTGTGTCTGTCCATCATGGATTTCCACCCCCTGCTGCTGATTTTGGGGTGTTTTTGGGGTGTTTGGGCAGGCTGTGTCTGTCCATCACTCATTTCCCTGCTGCTGATTTTGGGGTGTTTTTGGGGTGTTTGGGCAGGCTGTGTCTGTCCATCACGGATTTCCACACCCTGGTGCTGATTTTGGGGTGTTTTTGGGGCAGGCTGTGTCTCTCCATTCCCTCATTTCCCTGCTGCTGATTTTGGGGTGTTTTGGGGTGGTTTTGGGGTGTTTGGGCAGGCTGTGTCTATCCATCACGGATTTCCACCCCCTGATCCTGATTCTGGGGTGTTTTTGGGGTGTTTTTGGGGTGTTTGGGCAGGCTGTGTCTCTCCATTCCCTCATTTCCCTGCTGCTGATTTTGGGGTGTTTTTGGGGTGTTGGGGCAGGCTGTGTCTGTCCATCACGGATTTCCACCTCCTGATCCTCATTTTGGGGTGTTTTTGGGGTGGTTTTGGGCAGGCTGTGTCTGTCCATTCCCTCATTTCCCTGCTGCTGATTTTGGGGTGTTGGGGCAGGCTGTGTCTGTCCATCACGGATTTCCACCCCCTTATCCTCATTTTGGGGTGTTTTTGGGGTGTTTTGGCAGGCTGTGTCTGTCCATCACGGATTTCCACCCCTAGATCCTGATTTTGGGGTGTTTTTGGGGTGTTTTGGGCAGGCTGTGTCTGTCCATCACGGATTTCCACACCCTGCTGCTGATTTTGGGGTGTTTTGGGGTGTTTTGGGCAGGCTGTGTCTGTCCATCACGGATTTCCACACCCTGGTGCTGATTCTGGGATGTTTTTGGGGTGTTTTTGGGGTGTTTTGGCAGACTGTGTCTGTCCATCACGGATTTCCACCCCCTGATCCTGATTCTGGGGTGTTTTTGGGGTGTTTTTGGGGTGTTTTGGCAGACTGTGTCTGTCCATCACGGATTTCCACACCCTGCTGCTGATTTTGGGGTGTTTTTGGGGTGTTTTGGGCAGGCTGTGTCTGTCCATTCCCTCATTTCCCTGCTGCTGATTTTGGTGTGTTTTTGGGGTGTTGGGGCAGGCTGTGTCTGTCCATCACAGATTTCCACCCCCTGATCCTGATTCTGGGGTGGTTTTGGGGTGTTTTTGGGGTGTTTTGGGCAGGCTGTGTCTGTCCATCACGGATTTCCACCCCCTGATCCTGATTTTGGGGTGGTTTTGGGGTGTTTTGGGCAGGCTGTGTCTGTCCATTCCCTCATTTCCCTGCTGCTGATTTTGGTGTGTTTTTGGGGTGTTGGGGCAGGCTGTGTCTGTCCATCACGGATTTCCACCCCTGATCCTGATTTTGGGGTGGTTTTGGGGTGTTTGGGCAGGCTGTGTCTGTCCATTCCCTCATTTCCCTGCTGCTGATTTTTGGGGTGTTTTTTGGGGTGTTTGGGCAGGCTGTGTCTCTCCATTCCCTCGTTTCCCTGCTGCTGATTTTGGGGTGTTTTTGGGGTGTTTTGGGCAGGCTGTGTCTCTCCATTCCCTCATTGTCCTGATCCTGATTTTGGGGTGTTTTTTGGGGTGTTTTTGTGTCTCTCCATTCCCTCATTTCCCTGCTGCTGATTTTGGGGTGTTTTTTGGGTGTTTTGGGCAGGTTGTGTCTCTCCATTCCCTCATTGCCCTGATCCTGATTTTGGGGTGTTTTTTGGGTGTTTGGGCAGGCTGTGTCTCTCTAATCCCTCATTGCCCTGATCCTGATTTTGGGGTGTTTTTGGGTTGTTTTGGGCAGGTGGTATCTCTCTGTTCCCTCATTTCCCTGATCCTGATTTTTGGGGTGTTTTTTGGGGTGTTTTTGTGTCTCTCCATTCCCTCATTTCCCCGATCCTGATTCTGGGGTGTTTTGGGCAGGCTGTGTCTGTCCATCACAGATTTCCACCCCCTGATCCTGATTCTGGGGTGTTTTGGGGTGTTTGGGCAGGCTGTGTCTGTCCATCACGGATTTCCCCCCTGATGCTGATTCTGGGGTGTTTTTGGGGTGTTTTGGGCAGGTGGTATCTCTCTGTTCCCTCATTTCCCTGATCCTGATTTTGGGGTGTTTTTGCGGTGTTTTGGCAGGCTGTGTCTGTCCATCACGGATTTCCACCCCCTGATCCTGATTTTGGGGTGTTTTGGGGTGTTTTGGGCAGGCTGTGTCTGTCCATCACGGATTTCCACACCCTGCTGCTGATTTTGGGGTGTTTTGGGGTGTTTTGGGCAGGCTGTGTCTGTCCATCACGGATTTCCACACCCTGGTGCTGATTCTGGGATGTTTTTGGGGTGTTTTTGGGGTGTTTTGGCAGACTGTGTCTGTCCATCACGGATTTCCACCCCCTGATCCTGATTCTGGGGTGTTTTTGGGGTGTTTTTGGGGTGTTTTGGCAGGCTGTGTCTGTCCATCACGGATTTCCACACCCTGCTGCTGATTTTGGGGTGTTTTTGGGGTGTTTTGGGCAGGCTGTGTCTGTCCATTCCCTCATTTCCCTGCTGCTGATTTTGGTGTGTTTTTGGGGTGTTTGGGCAGGCTGTGTCTGTCCATCACAGATTTCCACCCCCTGATCCTGATTCTGGGGTGGTTTTGGGGTGTTTTTGGGGTGTTTTTGGCAGGCTGTGTCTGTCCATCACGGATTTCCACCCCTGGATGCTGATTTTTGGGGTGTTTTTGGGGTGTTTTGGGCAGGCTGTGTCTGTCCATTCCCTCATTTCCCTGCTGCTGATTTTGGTGTGTTTTTGGGGTGTTGGGGCAGGCTGTGTCTGTCCATCACGGATTTCCACCCCCTGATCCTGATTTTGGGGTGGTTTTGGGGTGTTTTGGGCAGGCTGTGTCTGTCCATTCCCTCATTTCCCTGCTGCTGATTTTTGGGGTGTTTTTGGGGTGTTTGGGCAGGCTGTGTCTCTCCATTCCCTCATTTCCCTGCTGCTGATTTTGGGGTGTTTTTGGGGTGTTGGGGCAGGCTGTGTCTGTCCATCACGGATTTCCACCTCCTGATCCTCATTTTGGGGTGTTTTTGGGGTGTTTGGGCAGGCTGTGTCTGTCCATTCCCTCATTTCCCTGCTGCTGATTTTGGGGTGTTTGGGCAGGCTGTGTCTGTCCATCACGGATTTCCACCCCCAGATCCTGATTCTGGGGTGTTTTTGGGGTGTTTTGGGCAGGCTGTGTCTGTCCATCACGGATTTCCACCCCGACACGTGGAACCCAGCCTGGTCAGTGTCCACCATCCTCACCGGGCTGCTCAGCTTCATGGTGGAGAAAGGACCAACCCTGGGCAGCATCGAGACCTCCGAGTTCACCGTCAGTCAGTGGGACTGGGAGTGGGGATTTGGGTTTGGGGATTTGGAGCTGGGATTTGGGAATTTAGGGATTGGGGATTCGGGGTTTGGGGAGTTGGGGTTTGGGGATTGGGATTTGGGAATTTGGCTAGTTGGGGGTTTGGGGAGTTGGGAGTTTGGGGATTTGGGAGTTTAGGGAGTTGGGGATTTGGAGAGTTGGGGATTGGGGAATTGGGGAGTTGGGAACTGGAATTCGGGAATTTGTGGTTTGGGGAGTTGGGGGTTTGGGGAGTTGGGAGTTGAGGATTAGGGGAGTTGGGGATTTGGGGTTTGGGGAGTTGCGAGATTGGGGAATTGGGGGTTTGGGAATTTGGAGAGTTGGGGATTTGGGAAGTTGGTGAGTTGGGGTTTGGGGAGTTGGGAATTTGGGGATTGGGATTTGGGGAGTTGGAGAGTTGGGGTTTGGGGAGTTGGGAGTTGGGGATTTGGGGTTTGAGGATTTGGGAATTTGGGGATTGGGGAGTTGGGGATTTGGAGAGTTGGGATTTGGGGATTGGGGATTTGGGAATTTGGGATTTGGGGATTGGGATTTGGGAATTTGGGGAGTGGGGGAGTTGGGAGTTTGGGATTTGGGGGGTTGGGGAGTTGGGATTTGGGATTTGGGAATTTGGGGAGTGGGGGGGTTTGGGGAGTTGGGAATTTGGGGGGTTGGGATTTGGGGATTTGGAGAGTTGGGATTTGAGGAGTTGGGGGAGTTGGGGAGTTGGAGATTTGTGGAGTTGGGATTTGGGAACTGGAATTTGGGAATTTATGGTTTGGGGAGTTGGGATTTGAGGAGTTGGGAATTTGGGAGAGTTGGGAAATCTTAGGGTGTTTGGGGAGTTGGGAATTTGGAGATTTGTGGAGTTGGGATTTGGGAACTGGAATTTGGGAATTTATGGTTTGGGGAGTTGGGGATTGGGATTTGGGGAGTTGGGATTTTGGGGTTTGGGGATTTGGGGAGTTGGGTATTTGGGGTTTGGGGAGTTGGGAAATCTCAGGGTGTTTGGGGTTTTGCTCTCTTATAGAGCTCTGATCCCATAGGATCAACAGTTAACATCCTTTATGTCTGCAAACATCTCTTTTAGGGAACATTTGTATCTGCAAATATCTGTTTTAGAGGATATTTATATTTATAAATATCAATTTTAGAGAATATCTGTATCTATAAACATCTCTTTTAGAGAATATTTGTAAATTCCCAAATTTATAGATACAAGTATCTATTTTAGAGGATATCTATATCTATAAATGTCTATTTTGGAGAATATTTATATCTGTAACCATCTGTTTTGGACAATATCTATATCTATAAATATGTATTTTAGGGAATATCTTTTTTCTGTAGAATATCTAAGAATATCTTTTATCTCTTTATACATATAAACATTCCACAGAATATTTATATGTATAAATAGCTGTTTTGGAGAATATTTCTATCTATAAACATTGATTTTAGTGAATATCTATAAATATTTATTTTAGAGAATATTTATATTTATAAATATGTCTATTTTAGATAATATAGCTATAAATGTCTGTTTTAGAGAATACCTATATCTATAAACATCTATTTTAGAGGATATTTCTATCTATAAACAGCTATTTTAGAGAACAATCCTCACAAATTTGACATTTTCAATGTTCCAAACACACTTTTCTGGAGGTTTCTGCTGGGCAGTCAGGTGTGGGATTGCAATAAATCACTGAATTTTTCTCCAGCTGCTGATCAGTCTCCATTTCCTCCCCAGAAAAGGCAGCTGGCTGCACAGAGCTTAGCGTTTAATTTAAAAGACAAAGTCTTCTGCGAGCTTTTCCCTGACGTGGTGGAGGTAAGGGAATTACTGTGATTTATTCCTTATTCCCACAAGAATTCCATTTTCCCTGGTTCTTCAGCTCCTCCTGGAGATCTGTTTGGGGTTTTCCCAGCCTGGAGCTCTGTTTGTTCACCTTGAAGCCACAACAGCCAAACCATCCCAACTCAACACCCAAACCATCCCAAACCATCCCAACTCAACACCCAAACCATCCCAAACCATCCCAACTCAACACCCAAACCATCCCAAACCATCCCAACTCAACACCCAAACCATCCTAAACCATCCCAACTCAACACCCAAACCATCCCAACTCAACACCCCAACCACCCCAAACCATCCCAACTCAACACCCAAACCACCCCAAACCATCCCAACTCAACAGCCAAACCATCCCAACTCAACACCCAAACCATCCCAACTCAACACCCAAACCACCCCAAACCATCCCAACTCAACAGCCAAACCATCCCAACTCAACACCCAAACCATCCCAACTCAACACCCAAACCACCCCAAACCATCCCAACTCAACACCCAAACCATCCCAAACCATTCCAACTCAACACCTAAACCATCCCAAACCATCCCAACTCAACACCCAAACCATCCCAAACCATCCCAACTCAACACCCACCTCCCCCCCCAAACCATCCCAACTCAACACCCAAACCATCCCAAACCATCCCAACTCAACACCTAAACCATCCCAAACCATCCCAACTCAACACCCAAACCACCCCCACCCCCCCCCACCCCACCCCTAAACCATCCCAAACCATCCCAACTCAACACCCAAACCATCCCAAACCATCCCAACTCAACACCTAAACCATCCCAAACCATCCCAACTCAACACCCAAACCATCCCAAACCATCCCAACTCAACACCCAAACCATCCCAAACCATCCCAACTCAACACCTAAACCATCCCAACTCAACACCCCCCCCCCTAAACCACCCCAAACCATCCCAACTCAACACCCAAACCATCCCTCACACCAAACCACCCCAAACCATCCCAACTCAACACCCAAACCACCCCAAACCATCCCAACTCAACACCCAAACCATCCCAACTCAACACCTAAACCATCCCAAACCATCCCAACTCAACACCTAAACCACCCCAAACCATCCCAACTCAACACCCAAACCATCCCAACTCCCACTGGATTTTCTCATACCCTCTTCCTAAATTTATGGGAGAACTCATGTTCTGAAATGTTCAGAACACCCAAACCATCCCAACTCCCCCTGCATTTCCTCTTTCCTTTTCCCAAGCCCAACTCCCACTGAACTTCCTCTTCTCCCAAACCTAACTCCCCCTGAATTTCCTCTTCTCCCAAACCCAAACCACCCCAACTCCCACTGAACTTCCTCTTCTCCCAAACCTAACTCCCATTGAATTTCCTCTTCTCCCAAACCCCACCACCCCAATCCCCCTGAATTTCCTCCCAACCCACCCCAATCCCCCTGAATTTTCCCCAAACCCCACCACCCCAATCCCCCTGAGTTTCCTCCCAACCCACCCCAATCCCCCTAAATTTCCTCCCAACCCACCCCCAATCCCCCTGAATTTCCCCCAAACCACCCCAATTCCCACTGAATTTTCTCTTTTCCCAAACGCAACTCCCACTGCATTTCCTCTTCTCCCAAACCCAACTCCCCCTGAATTTCCTCTTCTCCCAAACCCAAACCACCCCAACTCCCACTAAATTTTCTTTCCTCTTCTCCCAAACCCCAACCACCCCATCTCCCCCTGAATTTTCCCCAAACCCCACCACCCCAATCCCCCTAAATTTCCTCCCAACCCACCCCAATCCCCCTGAATTTCCCCCAAACCCCCCTTCCCCTATTTTCTCTCTTCCCCCAACCCCCCCCCCCCTTCCCCCCCTCCCCCACCCCCCCCCCCCCCATTCCCCCCCCCCCCCCACCCCAACCCCCCCCACCCCCCTTTTTCTCTCCTTTTCCCCCACCCACCCCCCCCCCAATCCCCCTCCCCCCCACCCCAACCCCCCCCCCCCCCCCACATTTTTTTCCCCCTCCTCCCCCCCCCCCCCCCCCCCCCCCCCCCCCATTTTCCCCCCCCCCCCCCCCCCCCCTCCCCCTCCCAACCCACCCCAATCCCCCTGAATTTCCCCCAAACCACCCCAATTCCCACTGAATTTTCTCTTTTCCCAAACCCAACTCCCACTGCATTTCCTCTTCTCCCAAACCCAACTCCCCCTGAATTTCCTCTTCTCCCAAACCCAAACCACCCCAACTCCCCCTGAATTTTCTCTTTCCTTTTCCCAAACCCACCTCCCCCTGAATTTCCTCTTCTCCCAAACCCAAACCACCCCAACTCCCACTAAATTTTCTTTCCTCTTCTCCCAAACCCCAACCACCCCAATCCCCCTGAATTTCCTCCCAAACCCCACCACCCCAATCCCCCCTGAATTTCCTCCCAACCCACCCCACTCCCCCTGAATTTCCTCCCAAACCCCACACCACCCCACTCCCCCTGAATTTCCTCCCCTCTCCCAGGAGATCACAGCAGCAGCAGCAGCAGCAGCAGCAGGCGGCGCAGGAGTCGCCGAGCAGCCGGCCCCCCCTCGCTGCCCCTGCCCGACGTGGTGCCCGACGGGGGAGGCGCACGGGGGGCACCACGGGCTGGCCCTGCTCAACGGGCACCCCGGGGGGCTGGCCCAGGGCCCGGGGGGCTGCAGCAGCCCCACAGGAACCACGGACTCTTGGGGGGAGCCCTGGCGAACTTGTTTGTCATCGTGGGCTTCGCCGCCTTCGCCTACACAGTCAAGTACGTGCTGAGGAGCATAGCCCAGGAGTGAGAGAGGAGTGGCCACAGCGCTGGGATGGCAGGATAAAGAGACTCTGGATGGAATTTGGGGTTTTGTTCCGTGTGGAAACTCCTGGGCTGTGTTGGGAATGTGTTGGGTTAAGCAGGTTTGGAGAAATCAAAGCATTACTGATGAGAATCTACATTTTTAGTGCTTTGATTTTTGAATTCTCCTCCATCTGTGCTCTGGAAATCTTCAGTGAATCTGCTTTTTTACTCCATTCAGTCATTGCTGAGGAGCACAGCCCAGGAGTGAGAGAGAGGAACAGCCAGACCTGGTGGGAATGCAGGATAAAGAGACTCTGGATGGAATTTGGGGTTTTGTTCCGTGTGGAAACTCCTGGGCTGTGTTGGGAATAGTTTGGGTTGAGCAGGTTTGGAGAAGTCACAGCACTACTGATGAAAATCTGCATTTTTAGTGCTTTGAAAATTGGGTTCTCCTCCATCTCCAGCAAATCCTTTTTACTCCTTTCAGTCAAGTATCTGCTGAGGAGCACAGCCCAGGAGTGAGAATTCCAGTGAGAATTGCAGGGTAAAGGAGACTCTGGATGGAATTTGGGGCTTTTGTTCCGTGTGGAAACTCCTGGGCTGTGTTGGGAATGTGTTGGGTTAAGCAGGTTTGGAGAAATCAAAGCATTACTGATGAGAATCTACATTTTTAGTGCTTTGATTTTTGAATTCTCCTCCATCTGTGCTCTGGAAATCTTCAGTGAATCCACTTTTTACTCCATTCAGTCATTGCTGAGGAGCACAGCCCAGGAGGGAGAGAGAGGAACAGCCAGACCTGGTGGGAATGCAGGATAAATGAGACTCTGGATGGAATTTGGGGTTTTGTTCCATGTGGAAACTCCTGGGCTGTGTTGGGAATAGTTTGGGTTGAGCACATTTTGAGAAGTCACAGCACTACTGATGAAACTCTGCATTTTTAGTGCTTTGAAAATTGGGTTCTCCTCCATCTCCAGCAAATCCTTTTTACTCCTTTCAGTCAAGTATCTGCTGAGGAGCACAGCCCAGGAGTGAGAATTCCAGTGGGAATTGCAGGGTGAAGGAGACTCTGGATGGAATTTGGGGTTTTGTTCCATGTGGAAACTCCTGGGCTGTGTTGGGAATAGTTTGGGTTGAGCAGGTTTGGAGAAATCAAAGCATTACTGATGAGAATCTACATTTTTAGTGCTTTGATTTTTGAATTCTCCTCCATCTGTGCTCTGGAAATCTTCAGTGAATCTGCTTTTTTACTCCATTCAGTCATTGCTGAGGAGCACAGCCCAGGAGTGAGAGAGGAACAGCCAGACCTGGTGGGAATTGCAGGATAAATGAGACTCTGGATGGAATTTGGGGTTTTGTTCCATGTGGAAACTCCTGGACTGTGTTGGGAATAGTTTGGGTTGAGCACATTTTGAGAAGTCACAGCACTACTGATGAAACTCTGCATTTTTAGTGCTTTGATTTTTGGGTTTTCCTCCATCTGTGCTCTGGAAATCTTCAGCAAATCCTTGTTTTTACTCCATTCAGTCAAGTATCTGCTGAGGAGCACAGCCCAGGAGTGAGAGAGGAGAAGAGGAGCACCGCCAGACCTGGTGGGAATTGCAGGATAAAGGAGACTCTGGATGGAATTTGGGGTTTTGTTCCATGTGGAAACTCCTGGGCTGTGTTGGGAATAGTTTGGGTTAAGCAGGTTTTGAGAAGTCAAAGCATTACTGATGAAACTCTGCATTTTTAGTGCTCTGATTTTAGGGTTCTCCTCCATCTGTGCTCTGGAAATCTCCTGTGAATCCATTTTTTTACTCCATTCAGTCATTGCTGAGGAGCACTGACTTCCAGGAGTGGGCAGGAGAAACAGCCAAATCCCATGGGAATTGCAGGATAAACAGGACTTTGTGGGTCTCTGGATGGAATTTGGGGTTTTTGTTCCATGTGCAAACTCCTGGGTTGTGTTGGGTTCAGCAGGTTTGGAGAAGTCAAAGCATTGCTGATGAAAATCTGCATTTTAGTGCTTTGATTTTAGGGTTTTCCTCTATCTCTGCTCTGGAAATCTCCAGCAAATCCATTTTTATTTACTCCATTCAGTCATTGCTGAGGAGCACAGCCCAGGAGGGAGAGAGAAAAACTTCTCCAGTGGGAATTGCAGGATGAAGGAGACTCTGGATGGAATTTGGGGGTTTTTTCCACAGGAAAACTCCTGGGTGGGGTTGGGTTAGGTAGATATTGAGAAGTCACAGCATTACTGATCAAACTCTGCATTTTTAGTGCTTTGATTTTAGCGTTTTCCTGTATGTCTGCTCTGGAAATCTCCAGTGAATCCATTTTTTTTACTCCAGTCATTGCTGAGGAGCACTGACTTCCAGGAGTGAGCAGGAGAAACAGCCAAATCCCATGGGAATTGCAGGATAAAGGAGACTCTGGATGGAATTTGGGGTTTTTTTCCACAGGAAAACTCCTGGGTTGGGTTAGGTAGATATTGAGAAGTCAAAGCATTACTGATGAAAATCTGCATTTTTAGTGCTTTGATTTTTGAATTCTCCTCCATCTGTGCTCTGGAAATCTCCAGCAAATCCATTTTTTTTACTCCCTTGACCACTTTTTAAAATCCCACCATTCCTGCACCTTTGATTTTCCTTAGGGAAGAGAATTCCCTTCTTTCCTGGCCAGGGATCTGAGCAGAGATCCCACCTGGATTGGGGGGGAAAAAAGGTTGATTTTATCCAAAATTGTTTCTTTTTATTCCCAATAAACACCCATCCTGGCAGATCTACTCAGCAGTGATCCAACGAGTGGGAAAAAACCACCAAATGTGGTTTATTTGGGAAGGAAAAAACCACAAAAACCTTTGGGAAAAGTGGGAATCACCACATGCAGGGTCTGTTTGGAGTTGTTCATGCAGAGGTTTTTCATTTTCTGGTGGAGAATTGTGACAATTCCTTCTCATCTCGAGGTGAAGTGGAGAATAAAGCTGCTCCCTCCCAGGAGAGTCGGTTGTGTGTCCAAAAATGTGATTTTTCCAGGCTCTGGGATGGAGGGAACAGCCTGGGAAGGGAAAATCCCAAATTTTAGAGCGGGGAGGGAAAAATCCCAAATTTTGGAGTGAGAATAACCCCTGGAAATGGGAAAATCCCAAATTTTGGAGTGAGAATAACCCCTGGAAATGGGAAAATCCCAAATTCTGGAGTGAGAACAACCCCTGGAAATGGGAAAATCCCAAATTCTGGAGTGAGAACAACCCCTGGAAATGGGAAAATCCCAAATTTTGGAGTGAGAATAACCCCTGGGAATGGGAAAATCCCAAATTCTGGAGTGAGAACAACCCCTGGAAATGGGAAAATCCCAAATTCTGGAGTGAGAACAACCCCTGGAAATGGGAAAATCCCAAATTCTGGAGTGAGAACAACCCCTGGAAATGGGAAAATCCCAAATTCTGGAGTGAGAACAACCCCTGGAAATGGGAAAATCCCAAATTCTGGAGTGAGAACAACCCCTGGAAATGGGAAAATCCCAAATTATGGAGTGAGAACAACCCCTGGACATGGGAAAATCCCAAATTCTGGAGTGAGAATAACCCCTGGAAATGGGAAAATCCCAAATTCTGGAGTGAGAATAACCCCTGGAAATGGGAAAATTCCCAAATTTTGGAGTGAGAACAACCCCCTGGGAAGGGAAAATCCCAAATTCTGGAGTGAGAACAACCCCTGGAAATGGGAAAATCCCAAATTCTGGAGTGAGAACAACCCCTGGACATGGGAAAATCCCAAATTCTGGAGTGAGAACAACCCCTGGGAATGGGAAAATCCCAAATTCTGGAGTGAGAATAACCCCTGGAAATGGGAAAATCCCAAATTCTGGAGTGAGAACAACCCCTGGACATGGGAAAATCCCAAATTCTGGAGTGAGAACAACCCCTGGAAATGGGAAAATCCCAAATTCTGGAGTGAGAACAACCCCTGGGAATGGGAAAATCCCAAATTCTGGAGTGAGAACAACCCCTGGAGATGGGAAAATCCCAAATTCTGGAGTGAGAATAACCCCTGGAAATGGGAAAATCCCAAATTCTGGAGTGAGAACAACCCCTGGAAATGGGAAAATCCCAAATTCTGGAGTGAGAACAACCCCTGGAAATGGGAAAATCCCAAATTCTGGAGTGAGAACAACCCCTGGGAATGGGAAAATCCCAAATTCTGGAGTGAGAACAACCCCTGGAAATGGGAAAATCCCAAATTCTGGAGTGAGAACAACCCCTGGGAATGGGAAAATCCCAAATTCTGGAGTGAGAACAACCCCTGGGAATGGGAAAATCCCAAATTCTGGAGTGAGAACAACCCCTGGGAATGGGAAAATCCCAAATTCTGGAGTGAGAACAACCCCTGGGAATGGGAAAATCCCAAATTCTGGAGTGAGAACAACCCCTGGGAATGGGAAAATCCCAAATTCTGGAGTGAGAACAACCCCTGGGAATGGGAAAATCCCAAATTCTGGAGTGAGAATAACCCCTGGGAAGGGAAAATCCCAAATTCTGGAGTGAGAACAACCCCTGGAAATGGGAAAATTCCCAAATTTTGGAGGTCAAAATGTCTCAAATTCCTGAATTTTTGAGGCAAAAATGTCTCTAATCCTTGAATTCTGAAGCCAAAATAGCCAAACCACTGAATTTTAAGGCAAAAATGTCTCCAACCCATGAATTTTGAAGGAAAAATTTCTCCAATTTCTGGAATTTTGAGGCTAAAATGTCTCAAATTCCTGAATTTTGAGGCAAAACTCTCAAGTCAGAACTTGGAGCATCACAAAAAATTCCCTGCACTGGGTAGGAATTCCCAAAATTCCACAGAACTTCCCAAAATTCCTCAGGAATTCCTAAAATCAGATCAATTCTTATCTAAAAAAATCCTAAATCTGATCTTCCTGAATACCAGCTGAGGGATGTGAGGATGTGGAAAAAAAGCTGAAATTAAAAATTTCTGTCTAAACCCCTCGATTATTTCTTTTTATTATCATTATTTTATTGCTTTTATTAGTATTTACTCTTTTTATTTGATTCATTTTGGGACCTTTTCCTCACCCAGCTCCAAGAAAAAACACCTGGAAAAGTGGAATAAAACCCTTTTTGTGGCACAAAAATCCGATTTCAGCCCCAGCTGGAGGTGAATCTCCTTTTTAGGGAGTGAAAAATCAACAAAATCCCTTTGCTTCAACCCTGGCTGTGCTGCTTATTTTATTTTTTCCCCTAAAAATTGTGTTTAAACCCCAAAATTCCAGTTTTTTCCCTGGATTTGGAGGAAGATTTGAAAGCAATTCTAAGTGCCAATTTTTCCCTGTGAATTCCAGGAAAATTCCAAGAGTTTTTCAGCTCCTTTAGGAATGGAATATTTAATCCGTTTTTGGGGGGAGATTTGACCCAAAAAAATCTCCCCAAAAAACCCAATTTGTGTTTGATTTTCCCAAGGGATGGAAGGGAAAATTCCAATTTTCCTGCAATTCAATCCAAATTCCCATTTGGGATTTGATCTTGGAATAATCTCAGCCCTCGATTTTCAGGCTGCAATTCCATGGATTCCTGGGAAAACTGTTATAAATCGATTTTTTGGGGTTTTTTTTTAATAAAAAATCCTGGATTTTTGGGATTTTTCCCCCCTTTTCCCCCCGGAGATTCCAAGGTTGTGGAAATTCCAGGAATTCCAGGACTGGGAGTGGCTGAGTTGTAATGTTTGTTCATAATAAACATCGATGAGAAAAATGGACTTTGTGGGGTTTTTTGGGGAAAAAAAAATCCCTGGAAAGGAGAGGAATTGGGAATATTTCAGTTCATTAATGCAGAAATAGAAATTATGGAGGAGAAAAGTGATTTTTCCTGATTTTTTTTTTCCCTTTCCAGTTGGATTTTTCAGCTTCCTTTCAATGTCTTTTCTTCAGCAGAGCAAGAAATTTATAATTCAAATTATTCTGTATTTTATAATTAAAATTATTCCCACAAACCTCCTGCTCCTGGAGGAAATATTGGGATATATTGGAATCATTCCTGCTCAATTTGTGGGGTTTTATAATAGATTTATAATTATTATTGGCAATTAGTGATTAATTAATCAGGGAGAGAAATTCCCAACGAGATGCTGCTGTTCCCATGGATAGATTGGACTTTTAAAGCAGAAAATCTCATTTTTAATGGAAAAAAATCCCAAAAAGGGATTAATTTAATTGGAATTCCAAGCATTCCCACATCCCTGAAAATCCAGCAATGAGGATTTTCATTAGGGTTAATTGGGAAGTTTTAATTAGCGCGGAAAGCTTTGGGTTATTTCCGGCCTGGAGCGAGAGAAACTTGGAATTTTTTCCCATTTTTCTCTTTTTTCCGGGAATTTTGGATTTTTCTGGGTTTGCCACGAGGTGGCGCAGCTGAGTCGGGAATTGGGAAAAGGCGAGACGTTTTTATGGAATTATATAAAATAAATAATAATAGATAATGATTTATGGAATTATGGAATATCCCGAGCTGAAGGAACCTGAGGATCGTGGATTTTTGGAAAAAAAAATTTAATGGAAAAAAATCCCCAAAAGGAATTAATTCAATAGGAACTCCAAGCATTCCCATATTCCTGAAAATCCAGGAATGAAGATTGTTTTCCTCCTCATTCCCTCAGCTCCTCGCTCTGCCCAGAAAATCCCAAAAATCCCAACCTGGGAGCCTCGGGAATGTGGGAATTCCTGGGAGCCCTGGATTCCTGTGGGATTTTCTCAAAAAACCCTCTGGAA
>JAKEPQ010001025.1:0-2500 GCA_024500445.1 Entomyzon cyanotis
AACCCTAACCTAACCTAACCTAACCCTAACCTAACCTAACCTAACTAGCTAACCCTAACCCTAACCCTAACCCTAACCCTAACCCTAACCTAACCTAACCTAACCTAACCTAACCTAACCTAACTTCTTCTTCGCCCTAACCCTAACCCTAACCTAACCTAACCCTAACCCTAACCCTAACCCTAACCTAACCTAACCCTAACCTAACCTAACCCTAACCCTAACCCTAACCCTAACCTAACCTAAGACTAACCCTAACCTAACCCTAACCCTAACCTCACTTCTTTAACCCTAACCTAACCCTAACCTAACCCTAACTTCCTAACCCTAACCCTAACCTAACCCTAACCTAACCTAACCCTAACCTAACCCTAACCCCTAACCTAACCCTAACCTAACCCTAACCTAACCTAACCCTAACTTAACTAACCTAACCTAACTATTCTAACCTAACCTAACCTAGCTTTAACCCTAACCCTAACCCACAACCCTAACCCTAACCCTAACCCTAACCCTAACCCTAACCTAACCCTAACCCTAACCCTAACCTAACTAACCCCCTAACCTAACTTTAACCCTAACCCTAACCCTAACCCTAACCCTAACCCTAGCAAAACCCTAACCCAAACCCAACCCTAACCTAACCCTAACCTAACCCTAACCTAATACCTAACTTCAACCTAACCCTAACCCTAACCCTAACCCTAACCTAACCCTAACCCTAACCTAACCTAACCCTAACCTAACCTAACCCTAACCCTAACCTAACCTAACCTAACCTAACCTAACCTAACCTAACCTAACCTAACTTAAACTTCTTCTTCAACCTAACCCTAGCCTAACCTAACCTAAAATAACCCTAGCAAACCCTAGCTTCCTAACCTAACCTAACCTAACCTAACTAACCTAACCTAACCCTAGCCTAACCCTAACCTAAACCTAACCCTAACCTAACCCTAACCTAACCTAACCCTAACCCAGCTACTTCAACCTAACCCTAACTTAACAAACCTAACCTAACCCTAGCCCTAACTTCTAAACCTAACCTAACCTAACTTCTTCTTCCTAACCCTAACCCTAACCCTAACCCTAACCTAACCTAACCCTAACCTAACCTAACACTAAGCAGCCCTAACTTCCTAACCTAACTAACCCTAACCTAACCCTAACTTCTTACAAAAACCTAGCCTAGCTTACAACACAAGCACAACTTCTTCTTTTCTTCTTCTTCTTCTTCTTCTTCAACCTAACTTCTATCTTTAACAAAACCTAACTAACCCTAACCTAGCGCCCTAACCTAACTTCTTCTTCTTCTTTCTTCTTCTTCTTCTTCTTCAACCTAACCCTAACCCTAACCCTAACCCTAACCCTAACAAAAACCTAACCTAACCCTAACTTCTTCCCTAACCTAACCTAACCTAACCTAACCCTAAATACAACTAGCCTTCTTCTTCTTCTTCTTTCTTCTTCTTCTAACCTAGCTTCTTCTTACACAACCTAGCCTATTCTTCTTACAACCTGTACAGCACAATACACTGACACAACCCTATTTCTTCTAACCTAACCCTAACCTAACCCTAACCCTAACCCTAACCCTAGCCTAACCCCTAACCTAACCCTAACTTACCCTAACCTAACCCTAACCCTAACCTAACCTAACCCTAACCTACTTCGCCTAACCTAACCTAACCCTAACTCTTCATCTAACCTAACCCTAACCCTACCCTAACCTAACCTAACTCTAACCTCCCTAACCCTACCCCTAACCTAACCCTAACCCTAACCTAACCCTAACCTAACCTACCTAACCTAACCCTAACCCTACCCCTAACCCTAACCTAACCTAACCTAACCCTAACCTAACCCTCACCTAACCTAACCCTAACCCTAACCTAACCCTAACCCTAACCTAACCTAACCCTAACCTAACCCTAACCTAACCTAACCTAACCCTAACCCTAACCCTAACCTAACCTAACCCTCACCCTAACCCTAACCTAACCTAACCTAACCCTAACCCTAACCCTAACCTAACCTAACCTAACCCTAACCTAACCCTAACCTAACCTAACCTAACCCTAACCTAACCTCACCCTAACCTAACCCTAACCTAACCTAACCCTAACCCTAACCCTAACCTAACCCTAACCTAACCTAACCCTAACCCTAACCCTAACCCTAACCTAACCTAACCCTAACCTAACCTAACCCTAACCCTAACCCTAACCTAACCTCACCCTAACCTAACCCTAACCCTAACCCTAACCCTAACCCTAACCTAACCCTAACCCTCACCTAACCTAACCCTAACCTACCCCTAACCTAACCTAACCCTAACCTAACCCTCCCCCTAACCTAACCTAACCCTAACCCTAACCTAACCTAACCCTAACCCTAACCCTAACCTAACCCTAACCTAACCCTAACCTAACCTAACCCTAACCCTAACCCTAACCCTAACCTAACCTAACCCTAACCTAACCTAACCCTAACCCTAACC
>JAKEPQ010001025.1:7500-130000 GCA_024500445.1 Entomyzon cyanotis
ACCTAACCCTAACCTAACCCTAACCTAACCTAACCCTAACCTAACCTAACCCTAACCCTAACCCTAACCTAACCCTAACCTAACCTAACCCTAACCCTAACCTAACCCTAACCCTAACCCTAACCTAACCCTAACCTAACCCTAACCCTAACCCTAACCCTAACCCTAACCTAACCCTAACCCTAACCTAACCTAACCCTAACCTAACCCTAACCTAACCTAACCCTAACCCTAACCCTAACCCTAACCCTAACCCTAACCTAACCTAACCCTAACCTAACCCTAACCTAACCTAACCTAACCTAACCCTAACCTAACCCTAACCCTAACCCTAACCCTAACCCTAACCCTAACCCTAACCCTAACCCTAACCCTAACCCTAACCCTAACCTAACCCTAACCCTAACCCTAACCCTAACCCTAACCTAACCCTAACCCTAACCCTAACCCTAACCCTAACCCTAACCCTAACCTAACCCTAACCCTAACCCTAACCCTAACCCTAACCCTAACCCTAACCCTAACCCTAACCCTAACCCTAACCCTAACCCTAACCCTAACCCTAACCCTAACCCTAACCTAACCCTAACCCTAACCCTAACCCTAACCCTAACCCTAACCTAACCCTAACCCTAACCTAACCCTAACCCTAACCCTAACCCTAACCCTAACCCTAACCTAACCCTAACCCTAACCCTAACCCTAACCCTAACCCTAACCCTAACCCTAACCTAACCCTAACCCTAACCCTAACCCTAACCCTAACCCTAACCCTAACCCTAACCCTAACCCTAACCTAACCTAACCCTAACCCTAACCCTAACCCTAACCCTAACCCTAACCCACACCCCCTAACCCCCTAACCCCCTAACCCCTAACCCTAACCCTAACCCAACCCTAACCCCCTAACCCCCTAACCCCCTAACCCCTAACCCCTAACCCCTAAACCCTAAACCCTAAACCCCAACCCCAACCCTAACCCCTAACCCTACCCTAACCCTAACCCCAACCCCTAACCCCTAACCCCTATCCCAATTATGATAATTACCTTAATTACCCTAATTACCATAACTACCCTAATTAACCTCATTACCATAATCACCTTAATTCATTACCCTAATAACCCTAGACACACCTGCTCCTAACCACACCCCCTAACAACCACAACCACACCCCCTAGCAACCCCAACCCTAGCCCACGCCCCCTCGTTAGTGCACCTGAGCCCCTTAGCAACCCCAACCCTAGCCCACGCCCCCTGAACACACCGCCTAGTTGTAACCCTAACCCTGATCCCTTGCACCTGAACACACCCCCTAATAGTAACCCTGACCCTGATCCCTTGCACCTGATCCCTTGTCCCTGTACCGTCATCCAACCCTCATCTACACCCTCACTGTAACCCTAAACTTTGATCCCTTACACATGATCCCATGTCCCTGATCCCTTGTCCCCGTTCCCTCACCCTCATCTCACCCTCATCTCACCCTCATCTCACCCTCAATATACTAGTGATTCCTGATCCCTAGTCCTGTTCCCTTATCCTTGTTCCCTCACCCTCATCCCACCCTCTTCTTCACCCTCACTAGAACCCTTTTACACTACCCTCTAAGCCCCGATCCCTAGACCTGATCCCATTGCCCTACACCCGCACCCTCACCCAGGCTGTACCGACGTGGTGCCGCCGCAACGGCGGCACCGAAGCGCCGGACGCCCGCGCGGAGCCGCGGGGGTGCGCTCCGGGGACCCTCCGAACCTCGGCCGCCGTGCCGGCCGCGGGGGGTGCGGGCGCCATCTTGTAATAGGCAGGAAGTGACGACTTACATGCCTTATGGGATTTCTAGAGGGGGCGCGGTCGGAGCCGGCCGTGCCGCTTCCCCGGAGCCGCGATGGCGCGAGGCGTGCTCCGCGGGCGACGCGCGGGCTGTCGCCGATGCCCCCGCGGCGACCGCCTGCACGAGGAAGCCCCCGAAATCCAGAAAATCGGGTTTTTAATTTGGATTGGCCAATATGTGAAAGACTACCAAAATGGCGTCGGCATCGCTCGAGCATGCCCAGTACGGACGACTACCAAAATGGCGTCGGCATCGCTCGAGCATGCGCAGTACAGATGACTACCAAAATGGCGTCGGCATCGCTCGAGCATGCCCAGTGCAGACGACTACCAAAATGGCGTCGGCATCGCTCGAGCATGCCCAGTACGGGCGACTACCAAAATGGCGTCGGCATCGCCCGAGCATGCGCGCTTTTGCCGCGCTCCAAAATGGCGGCCGCGGAGTATTCTCAGGCGGTTTAGGCATGTACTGTGCAGCCTGAATGACATGGGGAGTCCGAGAGGGCCACCGGAGCGTTTCGCGAGCTTTGCGGGCTTCTGGGAAAGCGTGCGGTGGCGTGGTCGGCGCGGGGAGGGCTGCCGGGATCGCTGCGTGCAGGCATACGTACCGGCGCCGTTGGACATACGGCGGCCACGCCCCTCCCCGCCCCGGCCCGCCCCTCCCCGCCCCGGCCCGCCCCTCCCCGCCCCGGCCCGCCCCTCGGCGCCCAGCCCCGCCCCTCGCCTCCGGGCCCCTTAAAAGGGCCCCCCGGCGCCGGCCGCGGGGCGTATGGGAGCACGAGCGGCAGCGGCGGCGGCGGCGGCGGCCGCGGCCGAGTGCTGGGGGCAGAGCGGCGGGGCGGTCGGCGGCGGCGGAGCGGCGGCGGAGCGGCGGCGGCGGCCGAGTGCCGGCGGCGGCGGCGGAGCAGCGGCGGCGGAGCGGCGGAGCGGTGGGGCGGCGGCGGGCGGCGGCGGCCGAGCGCCGGCGGCGCTCCGCGGCCGAGTGCCGGCGGCGGCGGCGGAGTGGCGGAGCGGTGGGGCGGCGGCGGCGGCGGAGCGGCGGCGCTGGGGCGGGGGCGGCGGCGGGCGGCGGCGGCGGCCGCGGAGCGCCGGCGGAGCGGCGGGGGCGGTGGCGGCGGCCGCAGAGTAGAGGTGAAGCCGGTGGCGACCCAAGTCGACGGAGGGGTGGAGGCTGGGGGTCGGTTGCGGCCAGAGTGGTGGAGGTCCCTGGAGCCGCCGCGGTGTCGGCGGCGCCCGCAGCCGGGGGGGCGGCGGCAGCCGCAGCCGAGGTGGGGGGGGGCGGCGGCGGCCAGGGAGGGGTGGGGGGGTGCCGGCCACGGTTGCGTCTTAGGGGAGGGGAGGCGGGGTACGCCGGCGGCGGCAGCATCCCCGCGGAGGGAAGGAGAGGGGGATGCCAGCCGCAGCTGAGTCCCGGCGCCGGAAGCGGGGGGGAACACGCCGGCCGCAGCTGCGTACCCGCTCCGGGAAGAGGGGTGCGCCGGCGGCGGCAGCGTACCCGCTCCGGGAAGGGGAGGGGTGGGGCGCCGACGGCACTCGTTGCCCCGGTGCTCGGGTGCCTGCGGCACGGACTAAGTGCCGGGCGTGGGGGCTTTCCGGCCATCGCGGGGCCTTGGCAGGTAAGGAGATGCTGGAAAACAGCGGGCGCTCCGCAGTGAGTGGCACAGACGTACAGGAACCTCGGGGATGATGGAACAGCCAGGGAGTAGGGGACCTGGAGCGGCCGGCCACCACGGGCCGTGGGTGGTGCCGGTGTTCGGGGCGGTCAGCTGGAGGCTCAGCCGGGATACTGTGCAGGCGGAACAGCTGCTGCCGGGACGGGAGAGTGCAGAGCCTTGTTGTGTGGGGTCTGGTCCTTTCGGTGTATTTAGCAGGAGCTTGAGAGGGAAGAGTTGGGGAATAGTTGGTCCTTTCAGAGAAGTGCATTTTTTCTAAGACTGACCATAGCTTTTGGACTGTCGCACAGATGTAGGAGCTGTTCGGCTGATGAGCATCACCACCCCTAGAAACACCTGGAGATGGTTACCTGATGAGCGGCACCACCGCCTTAAAAACCTGTCGACGGTTATCTGATGAGCGGCACCACCCCCAGAAACACGTGGTGACCGTTGCCTGATGAGCAGCAATCCAAGAAGCAGCAGGTGACGATTGCCTGAGAACTTCCCCCCCAGAAACACCTGGTGATGGTTGCCTGAGAACTTCCCCCCCAGAAACACCTGGTGATGGTTGCCTGATGAGCAGCAACCCAATAAGCAGCAGGTGACGGTTGCCTGAGAACTTCCCCCCCAGAAACACCTGGTGACGGTTGCCCTATCAGCAGCACCCCGAGAAACACCGGGTGATGTTTCACTGTGTAAATGACAGGGAAGGGGAGACACAGAAAAGGAACAGGAATTGGAAGTGAAAACATAAGGCAATTTTAAAAAAAAAAGCAACAGCAACAAGCCCTTGAAAAGGGCATAAAAGTAGAAATAGAATATCAAATAATAAATAAATAAATACAAGTAAACACATAATAAACAAACTTATAGAAATAAATAAATAACCTTTAAAAACGTGTATCTAAATTTATAAAACCTATAAATAATATGTATAGTAATATTACATATATTAAACATATTTTATGTATATATATATGAAATATAATGTATGTTATATATTCCATATGTAATATACGTACTATATATTTAAAGACAATGCATATTAAATATATATTATATATATAATAATATATACAAAATATATATATTATATATAAAGTAGTATATACACGTGATATGCAATATATGATATATATTATATGTTGTACATATTATATGTACAGTATCTTTGTAATATGTATTGCATGCATAAATATATATAAAATTAAAATATATAAAAATAAATATATAAATATAAATAAATATATAAATATAAAGGAAAGGAAAAAAATGAGAAGCATAGATGCTAAGGAACAGAGATATGCCCAAGGTGGCACACTCTCTTAAAAAAAAACAAAAAAAGTAAGGGCAGCATGGCAGAGGAAAAGGAAAAGACATTGAGCAAACAAACCAAAAGCACATGGAACCAAAAAAAGAAGGTGGCACGAGCTGTAAATGAGGAGCAAAGCATTGAAAGTGAGGTTGAAAAAGCAGAGCAGGTAAGAACCATAAGGTCTGTACATAAATGGAGTGTTTAAGGAATGTTTGTATTTGTCAGAGGTTGTAAGTAGGCACACAGAGGTAGGAATGAAATAATTTTTTACTGGTTTGGGCACTTCCTTGCTGTTGAAGTGTCCGGTAATGATGTGCAGAGCTAGCAGACAGCTAAGGTTTTCACTTCCTCTCTCTCTAAGCAGGTTTCCTTGAAAGGCACAAAGTGCTTCAAGGGGAATGGCTTTGAAAGGCAACAACGGCAGGCTGGAAGGGAGGTGAGTCCGCTCCTATGGCGTCCTGTTATGCGCAGGTACTGTTTATGAAGGAACTTATATCAGCCCGTATAAATACCTGTGAAGGAAATGACATGGAAAAGGGATACTCAGACAGTGTGTCCTGTCACTGTCACCTGTTAGTAGATACGAGGCACAGGAGGAGGAGAGAGAGAGAGAGAGAGAACAACAGAGAGGAAAAAAGGAGTGGAAGGACAGGTAGGGGCACATAACGGGACAGGGACAGAGCATATGACCGGGCCACGGTTACCGGTGGCCATCGTGACGTGGGTTAATTCCTTCAGGGAAGGCGTGCACCGATGCCCAGGCCCGTCCCCCTGGCAAAACGGGGTCAGTGTCTTGCAGCAGGCTCCAGATCTGTTGATGCATATGCAGTGCTGTGGTGCAAGGCCTAGGCCTGCAGAGAGCGTGCGATGCTTCAGGAAATGCTGCTAGGTAACTGTGATGTGAAAGTGGCACGGCTGAGGCGTGTGGGGCTGGGGGAGGCTTTCCGCAGCTGGGAGGAGGAGAGTAGATGTTTCTGGCCTGTGATCGGAGCTTCCGGCATATACCCGAAGGCCTCCCGTTCCCCCCTGAGCTGCGGGACGGTGTATACAAACCTGGTTCCTGCGGGCATATCCTTTTCTCCCGCTGCATACTGAGGCCTAGAGGATTTGGAGTGCAGCTGCTGGCTTTGGTCTTAGTGTGTACACACCTGTCCCAGAAGGTGAGATGACCTAGGAATAATTTTCCATACCTGTAATGAGCTGGCTGACTCTCAGTGCAAAGCAGCTGTGTGCAGGGAGCCTTGTGGATGGAGCTGTATAGGGATATTTGGCTGAGGAAGATTTATGAGTGTGTGACAGCGATCCCTGGTGTGGAATTGTATGCAGATGTTTCGGACAGGAAGTATTCTGAGTCTGTGACAGCAAAGCCTACACGTGAGTCAGTGAGAAAAATCAAGTGTGTGAAATGGCACAGAAAGGGGCAGTGAGGGGGTTATTGATTGTATAAGAGTGTTGGAAAAGCTGCAGGAAAGAAGGTGCGGTGAGGTGTCTTGCTGACAGGTGCGTGCAGGCACGTGCAGGTTTCGGTGACGGTATTTGTGTGTTGCACAGGGCTGCCTTTATTGCAAGGGTACTGCTTCCATGTGGAGCTACATCTGCTGGCACTCGGTGTGATTGTGAAGGCAGACAGGGAGAAGAAAGTGTCCTGCTGGAGCCTTCACCTCTGGCTGTCCTCTGTGTGTGGATACGGGTAGGTACGTGTCGTGTTTAAAAAGTGTCAGAGTTGCCATAGCAGGAGGTATGTATTGCTGAGAAGCAAACATGGAGCACCTGAGGTGTCATACATGGTGGGAAGAGATGTGGGAGTGAGATGGATAGGTGCCAAGAGATAGTGTACGCACATACACAGAATTACGTGGGGTGCGTTTACAAGCTTGATGCAGTAACTGTGACACCTGTGAGTTGTAAGTGACGTGTGTAAGACATCGGAGGTAGGTGCCGGGAAGGATTGCAGTTCTGACCGGAAAAAGTGTTACAAAGGACATGGCTTTGAAATGCAAGCGAGCAGGCTGGAAGTGAGGTGACTGCACTCATGCAGTAGCCTGTTGTGTTTACATGCTGGTTTTCATGAAAATGACAAGGGTTTGTATAAACACCTCAGAAGGAATTACCAGGCAAAGGAGACCTTCAGACAGTGTGTCCTCTGACTTTGATTTGCTCATAGGTATGAGACACAAGGAGAGAAAGAGAAGAAGAGAGAAAAGGAGGAGTGGAAGAAGAGATGGCCGCACAGCCAGGGACAGGGACAAAGCTATATCGGCGCCGCACGAGTCACCGCAGCGTCGTGACGTCAGTTAATAGACCCTGAAGCCACGAGACTGTGCCCAGGCCTGTCCCCCTGGGGAAGTGGGGTGGGTGAGTTGCAGCAGGCTCCAGATCTCTCGCTTTATATGCGCTGCTGTAGTACGTGGCCTAGCGCTGTGCAGGGTCCATAACGAATGGAAACAGCCTGCGAGGTGGCTGTTACATGAAAATGGCACGGTTATGTCATGTAGGGCTAGGTGAGGCTTTCCACAGGTGGGCCAAAGAGGATAGTTGTGTATTGCATGAGACCAGAGCTTACCACATGTATCCCAAGGCCTCCTGTTTCCCCCTGAGCCGAGGGAGACGGTGTGTACAAACCTCCCTCCTGCAACCGTATCCTCCTCACCTGCCGCATGCTGAGGCTTGGACAGTTTGGAGTGCAGCTGCAGGCTTTGAGCTGTCGCAGAAGGTGAGATGACTGAGGAATAATTTTCCCTGGATGTGATCAGCTGGCTGACTGTCAGTCAGTGCAAAGTAGCTGTCTTGAGGGAGACCGGCGGATAGAGGTGTATATGAATTTTTGGGTGAAGAAGAATGATGAGTATTTGATAACCATCCCTGGAATGGAATTGTACGTGGATGTTTGGGTCAGGAAGTGTGATGAGTATGGAACAAGAAAGCCTGGGAGTGGGTTGATGAGAAGGATGAAGTATGTGAATTGGCATAGAAGGAGGCAGTGAGAGGGTTATGGATTGTAGAAGAGGGTTGGAAAAGCTGTAGGAAAAAATGTGGCTTGAGGTGTCTCGGTGACAGGTCTGTGCAGGGATGTGCAGGTTGCAGTAACAGTATTTGTGTGTTTGACAGGGCTGCCTGTATTGCAAGGGCGCTGCATCCTTGTGGAGCTACGTGTGCTGGCACTTGGTGTGATTGTCAAGGCAGAAATGGTGAAGAATCTGTCCTGTTGGAGCATGCAGCTCTGGCTGTCCTAAGTATGCTGATATGAGAAGGTATGTGTCATGTTTCAAAAGTGTTGGAGTTGCCATAGCAGGAGGCACGTATTGCTGAGAAGCAGGCATGGAGCAGTTGAGTTGCGGTACATGTTGAGGCATAGATTTGAGAGTGAAAGGGAGAAGTGCAAAGAGATACTGTGTGCACATAGGGAGACTTGTGCAGGTTGTGTTTACAGGCTCGGTGCAATAATGGTGAGACCTGTGAGTTGTAAGTGCCATATGTAAGACGTGGGAGGTAGGTGTTGGAAAGACTTGCAGTTCTGAGCAGAAAGGGTGCTACGAAGGCAATGGCTTTGAAATGCAAGACAGCAGGCTGGCAGTGAGGTAAGTCCACTCCTACAGTGCCCTCTTGTGTCGAGGTAGTGTTTATGATGGAACTTGGAACGTTCTCTAGAAATACCTGTGAAGGAATGTATGTGCAGAGGAGACCCTCACACGGTGTGTCCTGTCACTGGCATCTGTTCATACGTATGACAGACACGGGAGAGAGAGAGAGAGAGAGAGAGAGAGAAAAAGAGGAGTGGAAGGACAGGTAGGGGTACAGGAACAAACAGGGACAAAGCAATATGAGCAGTCCATAGGTCCCAGGGGCATCCTGAGGTGGGTTAATATACCCTGAAGTCATGGGCCAATGGCCAGGCCTGTCCCCCGGCAAAGCAGGGTCAGCATCTTGCAGCAGGCAGCAGATCTGTGGATATATATGGAGTGCTGCAGCACAAGGCCTAGCCCTGCAGAGGGTGTGGAATGCATTGAAAGACCCTGTAAGGGAACTGTGACATCAAAATGGCATGATTATGGCATGTGGGGCTGGGTGAGGGTTTCCACAGCTGGGCCAAGGACGGTAGATGTTTATGGCCTGTGAGCAGAGCTGACAGCATGTAGGCAAAGGCTTCCCGTTCCCCCCTGAGCTGGGGGAGAGTGGGTACAAACCTGCTTCCTGCAAGCGTATCCTCTTCGCCTGCTGCATGCTGAGGCTTGGACAACTTGGAGTGCAGCTGCAGGCTTTGGCCTCTGTGCATACACACCTTTCCCAGAAGGTGAGATGACTTCATAATAACTTTACCTGGATGTAATCAGCTGGCTGAATGTCAGCGCAAAGTATCTGTTTTGAGGGAAACTTGTGGATGGAGTGAGATACGAATGTTTAGGTGAGGAAGAATGAGGAGTGTGTGATGACCATCCCAGGAATGGAATTGGAACTCTGCAGACAATGGAGTGCATGCACTGTTAGGCAGCCTTTGCTGTAGGCAAGTGTGAGGAAACCCTGGAGATGGGAGCCATAAGGAAATATTCCAAAGTGGTGAGAATGATTGCAAGGTGTTAGAATGGGTGGTTCCGGTGGGATGACGTGTGGGTGGGGTCAGGGATGGCGCACCTGTATGAGAAAGGGTATAATACGGTGAAAGTGTAATGTGCAGGCGTTGCTGAGCAGGCCTGAAGCCCTCCCCCGTGGTCAGGACTTAAGCAGGCAGCTGGTGGGTAAGAGCCCAAGTAAGAGAAGGCGTGAGGCAGTTGCACTTGCACGTGTGCAGAGCTGTGCAGAAATGAATGGCACGTGTGTTGTGTTCTCTTCCAGATGGTGGTGTTTGGCCGCTGCTGGAGTTGCGGGTCCCTGCGAGGATATTGTGGTGATGTGGCATGCATAGAGAAGAGAAAGATGGGATCTGTTCTGTTCCAAAAGATGTTGAAAACAAAATCACGTGAAAGGCTACTGAAGGAAAATTGTTGTGCCTAAGTGCTAGCGTTGGAAAATGGATCAGGTTAAAAATGTTGTGTAACTGTAGTCAAAGGTTTTGTTTGGGTTTACCCTGGGAAAAGGAATTTGAGGTTTCTTGCAGGGCACTGTTGTGCCAGATGAGGTCTGGTGAAGTCAGTATACCAACAGATTGGGAGTGACCCCCAAAGATAAGCAGAAAGCACTATGAACAGAACATTGAGCAGGAAGTTGTGGTTCTCAAGAAGACATGATGGATATCAGAAGCAGCTACCCCAGAGCATCTGCAGCAGGGCTGAAGAGATCCTTGCCCAGAAAAAAGACTGATAAGAACAAGTGAAGAATGTCATTAGCATCAGAGGCAAGGAGATCGGAGTCCACTGAGAGACTGAATATGGGGAGTTTGCTCAACTTTGGAGTAATGAACACTGACCCAATGCTTTCCTATGTACTTGTACTGTATGCAATATCTGCGAAATGGAGTAAAAGCTATGTATCCCAGAATGATTGTCTGTGCACACCCGGGCTACGTGTGGATGACATGATTTGTGTGGTACATCCCGGCCAGAACAACCGTCCTGGCCAGATAATAAAGTAATGCCTTGACTGTGTACCATTCAAATGTTGTTGGAGAGTTGTTGTATTTTTTTGTGCAGATTCGGTGACACTAGTAAACACGTGGCAGTACTGTAGAGGTGGGGGGAAAGAAAACCAAGAGTGAAGGAGGGATCCTTGCAAAAGCACAGGATGGTGTAAGACATGCAAGCACAAGTGAATGCACCCATGGAAGAAGTAAACAAAAGCCCAGCAATACATAGTAGAAGCCCCTAGGAAATGCTGCAGAAAAAGGTGGACAAAATGGACATACCTGTGAGAAACAGCTGTATGATAGTGCTGCAGTATCCCCCAAAATGTGTTTTGTTTTTTGAGAGTTGTAAATTGTGGAGTTTTCAAGAACTGGTAAAAAGACCCACTAAGGTTTGAAGGAATGGTAATTTCTGGTAATACAGTTGAGAGAAAGCGTGTAAAAATCAGGCAATGAACCTTAGTAAAATTCTATAGCACAAGAGCTCCAAAAATTGTAAAAAAAGTAAAACTGTAAAAGTGCTGGGAAAAATGCCTCTGCTCCAGTGTTGCCGTAGCGACGGGCGGGCGGAGCCAGGCGTAGCTTTGGGCGGAGTCAGGGGGCACGGAGGGGCGGGGTCTTGGGCGGGGTGCGGGGAGCACCAGGGGCGCGGCTGCGGTCCGAGCCCCGGGACGTTGTGGGGCGGGGGGCGGAGACTACCAGAGGCGGGGCTTTGGCCCGGGCCGAGTGACGACAGGGGCGGGGCCAAGGGAGGGACGAGGGGCGGAAGAGTAGGTGGAGTATAGTGACGGACACAGAACCGGGGGCGGGGGTGTGGGCAGGGCTTTGGTGACGTCATGGTGCGGCGAAGAAGACATGGCCCCAAAAAAAGCTTTTAAAATTAAGGAGTTGCTCTGGCTCGGTGGGGATGGCCTTAAGCCGAATCTCTGGACTTCAGAGGCTCGAGTCCCACCGCAGGCCACACCGTGCGTGCGCTAGGCACGTCACGGCCACGTGGCCCGGGAGTCAGCCGGGCCCGCCTACTCCCACCGAAAGGTAATTAAGGCAGAGGAGCCACAAGGTGGGGTAGCCGGGGCGGGGCCCCCCTAGGGGGGGGCGGTCGGGGCGGGCCTGCCGCAGGGCGGGGCTGTCGCTGCGGCCCCCCGCGGGGGGGGGAAATGGCAGCGCCGGGAAGGGGGCTCCCGGGTTACGCCCCCACACCGCCGCAAATCGGGTTGTGAGTGCGTGTGGCACGGGGGCTCAGGGGGGAGGGAGGCATCAAGATGCCCTTTTTTCCAACTACAAACCTGCAAAAAATAAAAACCACACCTTCTCAAAAAACACACAACCTCTCTCTTTTCAAACACAACGCTAAACCAACAACCTACTACAATACACTACAACTAACAACTAACAACTAACACCACACACCAAAAACATACACTAAATACACACACCTACACTCCAAAACATTCATGCACACTTTTTACATGAAACAACTAACAACAACAATGCCTCGCACCACACTAAACAAATGCCTCTCACATACACCTCCACCTCGCAAAACACAAACACCAACACTGACGCAACACACCAAACATCCTCACAAACACTAACAAATCACACTTCAACTAACTTCACATCCTCAACATCTTGCTTTTTACTCTTTACCTACTTGCTCTTCCCACCTCATACCTGCTCTTTGGAATGCACCTTCAAGGACCTGCAATTTTCAATCCTCAACAAGGACACTTGCCCTTGCACAACTTTTACCATGCTTGCAAAATCTGACTCAATACATACAAATATTGCCACATCAACACTCTATCCATTTCCATCAAGAACAGCATGACTTGCAACTCTAGAAAACTTCTGGCTGTGGATGATGTTGTTACCACTTCTTACATTCGAAATTTGCCTATGCTGATCTCAAAACTGCTACACATTTCCCCACATATTTGATCTAATACACAACAGGAAATAAGGTGCTTGCCCTTAGACCTCCACATACTTATTGCCTCTGGGTCAACTGCATACCACATGCACAGCCTACACAAATACACTTCACGACTACATCTGATTCAGAAGGCTCCATTACACAAACCTTACAGAACTTCACCTCATCAATTAGCCGTGTACACAAATTGGGCTTTCAAATGGCCCAAGAGAAACAAACAACTTTTGCTAACTCTTTCAATGCCATGTTAAACAAATAACAATAGCTCATGTTCCTGAAGAAACTGAAAGATGGTTCAGAAGGTTTACTTCAAACACAATAGCAAATGCCACACAACACACATGGTGCCTGATCCTCAGCCTCTGTTCCAATCGCTCTTCCACTCAGCCACATCACATGGAAGCAAGGAAAATGCCCAAAGGGATCATTTGCAGGTGCTGCTTGTATAATCCTTTTGGTCTGAACATGCGAACAGCCCAGGCCATGCTGCTGATAAAAGTATTTGGTGTAGATGAACTCCCATCACTGTCACCAAAACATCTGAGTGATACTTTACTTCCCTTTATGCAAATAACACCTCTCTGGTCACCACAGCTCTGGTATTAGGTTAGCCCAAGACACTGCAGCCTGACAGGGATCCTTCTCAAAACCTAGGGAGAAAACTTAGGTTTAGATGACAGCACTTTCACTGATGACTTCTTTACAATTCACTGGCAACATGTCATTCATCTCATCTTCTTATTTGTCACATAAGCCACACGAGGGATTTATCCTTTCAGCTACGACTCTAACATCTCTTACTTGAAAAGGTTTCCATCGTGGCCCATGACTGTGATCTCCCTCCCTCGTCCTGCTGATCGAACCTGGCTCAAACCGCTGCCTCTTTGCAACAGCTAGGAAATCCTTGGATACAGCTGGCACAAGAGACCCAGGAGTCCAAGGCCAGCCTCGGGCCTAGCTCCTAGCAACTTCTGTCTGGCACAAATCCTGACATTTGCACAGCTTTACGATACAAAATCCCACATTTGCCTGTGGGCACCTGGCTGGCAATCGATGGCTCTTTTACACAGCAATGGCACATCACCACCCTAATGTAAGATAGGCAGTTTGGAGGAACCCAAGTGCACACACAGCTCTGCTTCTTCACACCTTTCATCTCACAGGATTCCTGCAGCATGCACACTTTTCACAGACAATACCACATTTCAACCTGGCTGCAAACGGTGCCTCTTTTACACAGCTAACAAACTTTTACACCCTTCTGTCCTGCACACCATGGCAAATGCCTCTTCACATCATAATAACCATCTGACAACACTTCATAACGAGCCTCAAGATACACTAGATCACCTCTGGGTTACCTCACTCCACTCACTCAGGTTTTCTGGGAAAAAAAAAAGGACTGTTTCAACCTTTGACAAACCTGCTTGGTGGGATTAAGAAGACCCAGCTATACTGATAGCAATCATAACAATCATTTCTATACATTCATTTCAATTATTCACTACCCACAACAACAACTGCAACTGCTGCTTCACCACACCACATCTATAGAAATATTGCACCAATGATATTAAAGGAAACTAGGCCAATAACCACATCAAATCTGTTCTTCCCCCACAGCAATGACCGTGGCCACATCTCCTCCTCTCTACCTCAAGGCCACACTCTGGGGAGTACCTGACAGCATAAGAGCTCTAAAGAACCTTTACCACTGTCAAGACAGCCACTTCACCACAATAAATGCACCATCTCCTGGAAGGACTGATGCTGCTGCCACCACCACAGCTTCTCTGCTTCCACAGAGGGAACCCAGCAGAGCACAGCCATGACACCATCTGCACACCACAGCTGGCCACAGCACAGCAGGGTGGAGAGGGAGGGAGGAAGCAGCAAAATTTTATGAGCCGCAATCCCACATTTGCCCATGGGCAACTGCCTGGGAATGATGGCTCTTGTCCACACAAGGGACAGATTTCCACCCTCATGTCTTGCAGGCACATTGGAAGAGCCTCTGTCTGTCCAAGCACAGACAGAGCTCTGCTTCCTGGCATCTTTCCTCTGGGAGGAATCCTAGAACATTCACCACTTCAACAAGAGGAACCCCACATTTGGACCCTGGCTGAAAACAGGGCCTCTTTAGCACAGGTAGGAAACTTTTACACCCTACTGTCTCGGACACGCTTGCAAATGCCGCTTGACGTCACGACAACCATCTCACAACACCTAATAATGACCCACAAGGTCAGGTATATAACCTGTGTCTTACCTCACTACATTCAGGTGGATTTTGTGGGAAAAAAACTCATTGTTTGAACCTATCTACAAACCTGTTTACTGGGATTAGGGACAGCAAACTATGTTCATATAGGTCATAGAAATCCTTTCTTTGCACTGATTTCAATTATTCACTACCCACAACAACAGTTGTAACTGCTACTTTAGGACACCACATCTGAAGAAATATTGCAAGTATGATATTAAAGGAAGCAAAACCAATAACCACACAAAAACTGTTACTCACCCAGGACAACAAACATGGCCACATCTCCCTCTCTCCGCCTGGAGTACAGACCTTGGGGAGTGTCTGGTCACACAGGGACTACACGGAAGCTTCACCCCTATGCTGACAGGCACTTGACTGCAACAAAAAATGCTTAGAATGCATATCTCAATGCTACTTTCTATACCACTTCACTTTTCAGGTGCTCTCCGTGCCAGACCCCACCAACACAGGGCAATGCAGGATCTCCTGGAAGAACTGATGCTGCTACTGCTGCTGCTGCCGTGCCCACCGCCACCACCACCACCACCACAGCTACTCAGCTTCCCTGGAGGGAACCCAGCACAGCACAGCCCCAACACCACCTCTGAGACACAGCTGGCTGTGGCAGGGCAGGCTTTTATTTATTTTTCTAAATATAACATAAAGCTGGTTTTTAGCAAGCAGGAGCTGGTGGGCTTCCAGAGAAGCATCTTGGTCAGGAGAGACAGCACCCGTGGGCACTCCCTGCTCACTCATACACCTCATACAGCCAGGGATCTCTGGGAAAAGGCACCAGCTCCTGGGTTGGACTGTTCCAGCTGGTAGCTTTATCCTGGAAAAATTTTTTATCATAGAATGATAGGAACAGGGGGAATGGCTTCCCACTGACAAAGTTCAGAGTTAGATGGGATATTAAGAAGGAATCCTTCCCCATGAGGGTGGTGAGGCCCTGACCCCTGCCCTAAGAAGCTGTGGCTGCCCCTGCAAGTGCCCAAAGTCAGTTGGACGGGGCTTGGAGCAACCCGGGATACTGGAAGGTGTGCAATGAGATGATCTTGAAGGTCCTTTGCAACGCAAACCCTCCTATGATTCCATGATTCTGTGAACATTATTCTCAAGGCATCACCTCCCAGATGATTGCCCAGGTGCCTGTGTAGCATATCTCACTGGTAACAGCTCCAAGCCTAGTTATCAGCAGAGCACCAACATTCCTGCCTTCCTGTGCCACCTGAACTAGCGTCTATGAGGGCTTTTGCCTTTGCTAAACATGTGGAGAACAATTGCCATTTGAGGGAGGACAGTTGGAGTGATCCAGAAGCATTTAACAATTGGAATGTCATTCTGCTCCACAGCTTTTTTTTTTTTCCTGTTCTACAATGTCATTCACTAATGAATGCACCATGGCCTGGGATTAGGTTTAAAGCAGTATTTTCCTGTTGCTGTTCCCTACATGTTGGTCACACCCACAATGGTCTTCCTAGGAACTATTTACTTTAAGGAGTTTGCTTCTAAGTCCTCCAAGTGATCAAAACCAGGCAATGCATGGCTTGCTCTGCTATGACCTCAGTTTTTCCTGGAAAGAAATGGGAACAAAAGAAAATTCCTACTTCCAAAATTCATGCAATCAGCTTGAAAATCGTAGTGTCCATGAAAATGAACTCTCCATTCTTTCTTGAGCAGGCTAATATTGACTTTAAGGGAAGAGAAACTCCAGGGAGAATGAGCACTTGTTGGCAGGATGGGCCTTCTGTGAGCACCCCTGTGAGAAATCCCAGCCAGGGCTGCAAGGATCGCTCTGGAGCTGAAGCTTGGGAAGCAGCTGGGGGAAATCAGCAGCCCAGCAGCTGCTGAGCAGGATATTGCCACATCCACTCCTTCCTTGGACACCTCCACCACCTCCCTGGGCAGCCCCTTCCAATGCCTGACCGCCCTTTCCGTTAAGACATTCCTCCGGATGTTCCAGAGGATGCTGCACTGAGCCTTTCAAGAGATCCCTGTGCTCTCTGCAGTATATTTGCAGAGCTCCAGGCTCTTCAGATCTTTCCAGCCTCACCCAGGCCCCTGATGGCAGCTGGGTCCTGGGCCGAGGTGCTCACCCCTGCAGGGGCTCCAGGGCAGAAAGGTGTGAGAGCAGCAAGGTTGGGGCCTTGCCACGTTGCCACGTTTGCCTTTGCAGGACCCTTCCAGCCCCACTGTTCCTGGAGCTCCAAGCCCTTTCAATTTCTCAACCCTAACCCTCAGCATAACCCTAACCCTAGTTAATTACCCCAACACGCTACCCGGGTTCTCCCCGTCAGAAAGATGCAGGAGCAGCAATGGTAGGGCCCTGCCACGATGGCCCCCGCAGGGTTAGGGTTACACTTTTTTGCCTGAGTGCAGAAACGAGCGGTGATACAGATGTTCTCCTAACCCTTCCCGGTTTCACACCTGAATTGTCCGAGCCAGGTGTGTTCCTCAGATGCTGTGGATGGGTAACCTACATTACGTATAGTCTCAGAGTTGTATTGCAGCTTGTTGTGGTTTTGTATTTACTATGATATTAAACTCTTCTCTTGGATCACCTCATTCATTTTGAGGAATTACAATTACTTCTCAGATCCATGTATTATGTTGCATTTCTCTTACAAAAATAGTCAGTATTAGTCAATATGCCTGTCCTCACCCTTCTGTCCTTCCTCCTCCTGCCATGCACATTCCCCCACCCCCTAGAATTCATATGCTTCTATAATGCAGAACTGTAAAGCTAGCTGGATTACAGGTACACCGAGTATCTCTTTATGCAGCCATAATCCTTTAGATGATAAGAAACTGTCCTGCTGCCATTTGTAATACGTTGGCACTAACTCAGAAGTAGTATCAATGATTGTGGTTTTATCCTTGTGTTGCTTCTATAGATTGCTTAAAAGCCGAATCGCATTTGCCGTTTCCAACTAAAAGCAACATCAAGTGGGGATATTGATGGAAATTGTTTTTAGGTTACACAACTGTAATTTTATTAGCTTTTTCCCAGTATTACTGTTATTTCTTTGCTGATGAACAACCCCGCTTTACATGCCTCATAGTAGCCTACAGCGACGTGCTCGTGAGGGCCAGGGGACGGTGACCCGCCCGGCTTGGTTACTCTGCTGTTTATGCAATGGAGCAGGTACAGCCTTGTGGCCTTCTTAGATTTTCCTGAAGTACCTTTAAGGTGGTGAAGCAGAACCGCTTTACTGCAAAACGTTCCTTTTAACAAGCAATCGCTGCCCTCATAGTATACTACATTTCAGAATAGCAAGTCCTAGAGGTGCTGTTTAACAGGAACGCCAACAAAGCTTAAAGTGTTGCGATAACCCCACAGTGTGACTGCAGCTTCTATTATTGACCTTAGATTTGTCAAATCATTTGCTATCCAATGGGCCTTGGTCTCGCCTCAGGCTGCCTATCGCAAATTAATGCCCAGGACTCAGCTCGGTTCTCCTTGAGGAGAGTAAAAAGCCAAACATTCCTTTATTCCAGCTCTCCTTGGAGAATGCAGTTTCATAATTAACGGATTTGTTGCTTTTAAACTGATCGGCATTGTTTCTGACAGGAACATCCAACTACACTACAACGGTATTTTGAGGGGAAAAGAATCCCCTCGGTGCTGAGTACAGGCTTGTGGATTTTACTTGTTTTTTTTAATGCCTGAACTGCTAAATTAATTACTCTGTCAAATTAGTCAAGATCCAACACTGAGTTTGGGGAGAAACATTTTACAATGTAATAGCGTAATTGTCCCTCTTATCTTTTAGATTCCAATATCCATATATCCCAATTACCTTAATTTACATTCAGAACAAACACACTTCCTCCTCCGTGCCCAAATTCCTTAGCGATGCCGTCTCTCTTGATTACAGAACTTTTCCAAGGGAGCGATACTAATGAAAATTGTATTCTAAATCAAATATTCATTTGCAAGCAATTTTACCGTTTCAAAACAATCTAGGAATTACATTTAGAATCATTAACTTAATTTAATCCATATAAGCACAATAATTCAGTGTTCAGATCTCAAAGTGTTAAACGGCTCTCACTGCCACTGCTGTTTTGCCCATTGTTGAGCGGGATCCTGGAGGAAAGGAACCCGAGCCTGGAGTTTCCCTAGCAAGGGATGTTAACTACAGGGCAAGGAGGGCTAGGAGGTGGCTCACTTGTGCACGACAACAGGGTTAACAGCTGCTTACTGCGTAGCCAATGAAAAAAGACCCTTCATCTTTGACAAAGAAGCACTACAAAGGTGGCCAGGGAAAAATACATTTAACTCATGAAGACTAGAAAAATTATCTTGTCCACTTTCATAATGGCATTACTGATGCTAGAGCACAAATGTGATGCTAGAGCACAAGTTAGTGATGCTAGAGTACAAAGTCTCAATTAGTACCCTTCTTTTACCTGCCTGTTTACCACAAAGATTGACTGCAGATAATGGGGTGGGGAAGAAATGTCCCAGCAGCTGTTAGAAGTCCTTCAGCTGCACATAGCTGGCACCTGCCTACAGCAGGCTTTATTCATTTCTTCGTAGTGTCATTTGTTTTCTTTGGAATTGTGCCACAAATTCTTGACTTCTGCTTCTGACTGAAAGCAGGTCTAGTGAGAGCCTGCAGAAGACCGAGCTCCCTTCACCCACCCCTCAGGTATGCAGTACCGGCTGCTTCCCGTATGTGAGGACGTTTGCCTCCCCTGCTGTCCCTGTGCCCCTACCGGCACCTGCTGCGCAGCCCGTGCCTGAAAAGCTACTGTTCTCACCTGTAAAAATGGTATTTTTCTGAACGGTTCACTCCGCAACAAGCTTTCGCATTCGGAGTTTCGGTCCGAGAACAGCTGACAACAGATTCTTGGAACAAATTAGAAGCAGCATTAGAAAAAGCATTTTTTTCTACGATACAAACACGTTTACGCTATACGTAAACTTCCTCCTTCTTGACTCTCAAACTCTTTCGTTAACACTCCGCTTTCTAGAGTGATGTAACTGAAAATTAACTATCTCTACAAAAATAAAACTCAAACCACTTCAATGTATTTTCAATGACAGTTTATTCGCTCATAAACACAAAAGTATGCAAGCTTGTAAAAAAATACTACTCAGAGCTGGAAGTCTAAAATTTTCAGATTTGGTCTGAAGGTGAGGAAGGCTAAAATTATTACAGAAGACTACTTAATGCCACCAACCAGCCCCTTAAACCTAAACCTGCACAATGTCAAGACAATTAAAACCATGCTAATCACAATAACTTACCGTGAGGTTCCTTGCAGGGGGTCACAGTTAGTCTTTGGAGGTCCAAGAATACAATTTTTAAGTGTTACTCAGCAGAAGTAGCTGGTAATAGTGCAAGCGCTAAAATGCAAAATTCACAGATGGGACAGTTTGGAGATTATTCTGACTTAGGTGCAGAAAAAAAATGTAAGCAACTTTTTCAGCAGAATAGGAACAAATGTGTAGGATTCCTTTCTTAGCTCTGAGTGTTTAGAATCCCTCTTTAAACCGAGTACATTAAGGCCCAGACAATTTTTTAATGCTGCAGGTGGAAAACTCATTTGTGCACTTTTGTGCGCTGTTTGGATGCTCTGCTATTCACAAGGTTTGGTGGGATAGTGAGTTAATGAAGATCTCCCTTGAAAATTACATAGCTTAAAAGCCGCGCAAATACCCGTATTTAGGCTATTCACGGCTACGGCACGGTATCGTGGCGTATATGAAAATACAGATCCGAGCTACGGTGTGTTTCAAGCCCGAGTACACAAAACAATTCCTCAAGCTCGTACCACAAAATGGAAATCGCCATCCACTGGTTTCTGCTCAAACACCGTGCACTACGTTAAGAAGCCGCCTCTTACGTGACACCTCTGCGCCTGTCGTAACTTAGGTCGGATTCCAACTTTATCGGTCTGTGCGCTTTACCAGCGCTTCATTCGGCTGGAAAACCTATCCTGTGACTAGTTTTAATAGCAGTTAGTTAACAGCATTCTTCTGGGCCAGAAGTGTGGCAGTAAGCCTGATTCCCGTGAGCGGGCCGATCTAAAAACGAGTTAAAAACACCCATCCCCACCCCAAAGGAGATGCCGTGGGACAGAAATCCGTCGTGACGGTGACCGTCCGTTTCCCCCGGCCCGCTTCTGATAAGGAATTTCAATCGCTAAAAGAACAAGTAACGTTCCTCGGCGCAGACGAAATCTGGAGGGAGCTGCTTACCAGTCTAGGTGCGGGCACCCCAAGGTGTGGGACCTGGATTTTAGATCTATGCCACTGCACGGTGCAAGGGCACAGTGGCTTACAGGTGAGTGTCGGGTATCGATACGTGCCGAGCGGTGGCTCCTTTAGAACCTGCTTATCTGAAACAAACCGAGTGACTGCAAAAAGCTTTACAGAAGTTCATCGCAAAAGGGTAAAATTAATTAACTGCTATGAATTCTTTGCATTCAGGGCTGCAAAACAAAGACACATATTACTTAAATCGGTTTTATTTAAGAATTTCCTACAGTGACAAATCTTATAAAAAGCATCCAAACACGAAACTGCAGCAAACAGCATTCTTATGGATATCTTACAGACAGTGGAACTTCCACCCTGGAGAGGCACACTGAGCTCTAGTGATCTCTGCTGAAAGAGCCACCGCAAAGCACACCGCAAGCTCAATGTTCTCACCGCAAACCCCATCATCTTCGAGTCACATTACCACACTTACAGATCGTTAACAGAAAAAAAAAAAACACACACCATACAGCATTCACAGCAGTTGACATAAGGGAAAAGAAATACAAATATTCCATTTCACATAACACATTCAGCTAATTGATTAACTAGGTAGAGAACCCACTTAAAGTCTTCCACGTGTGGATGTCCTTTGAATGCAATAAACACTCGTACATTATTTGCTATCACTGCTCTCCGCACACTCTCTCACCAAAGCCACGGGATCGAGAGACATCTCGCCAAGTCAAATAAAATCCCATTAATGCACCACCAGGTCTCCGCATGCGCTCGCTCCTTTATCTCGCACATACCAGCCCTCTCATGCCTCGGCACCACCACCAATCCCACACAAGGTTTCAAAAGTTCAAACAGCCTTCTGGTTCCATCTCACAGCCTTGCGTTCACAGCGTTGATACGACTCCACGAAATAAAGAGTAGCGGATAAAAATGGAACACCCACCGTCTAAGACGCAGCATGTGCGGTGTGATGAAGTATTCTTGGATGAGAAAGCATGTAGACAGAAGTATTCCTAAGGCAGAATATTTACAGCACTGCTTTCAATGAAGTGCTTCTTCCATACACATTTGAAATGAGATGAACTGCGGAGATTAAATGAAGCCTTCGTATCGTACTTTAGTATGGAGGGGAGACAGTGTTAAAAAAAAACAAAAACAAAAACAAAAACAAAAACACAAAAACAACACCGTGTTGTCCAACAGGGCGCTTGGAGAGTCTTATGGTGGGATCAAATTAAAAACAAGGGGGAGAGAATGCTGTTTCTGAACAATGGTTCCATTTTGAACGTGCAAAGAATTCAGGCAGCCGGGAAACGAGGGATAAAGTATTACAGGAGAAACCTTTCCTATCAACTGTAGTGTTAGTTCACCTATTGGGCAAACAGCGGTCCGCTTCCAAACATTCAGAATTCAAACTAGATACGTAACAAAACTTAGAAAATTCCTTTTACCTTTCTTTTCTTTTTCTCTTTTTTTCTTTTTTTTAAAAAAAGAAAAATGTCAAAAATACTGCTGAATATACCGCACACCAAACAAATTCATTTGGAAAACTTTAGTATGTACGTAATTTACAGCATACTTACCACGAGTTAGAAAAATTTGGTTTCCCACCATTGAGTTGGTATCAGAGCCCACCGCGTCTACATTCCCCAGCCCGATGACTTGGAATCCATGCTTGAACCAAAGCCTCCGTTAAACCCGCTGCCAGAGCCTGCGTTCGAGGCCGAGCCCCAGCCTATCGCCGCCCCCGAGTTGGACCCTCCGTACGAGTTGTTACCTGAACTAAAGCCCTGGTTCTGCTCCCGCTGCATGTTGCCCTGAGGCTGGTTGTTTCCCGAGGGCCCCGACTGGTTCTGCTGGCTGGCCAGCATGCCCATCATCCCCCAGCTACTCTGCAGGGCTGCCTGCGCTGCCGCCATCATGGCGGGGTTGATGCTAAAGGCTCCGAAGTTCATACCCCCACCCATGTTGCCGCCCTGGTTGTTGCCCAGTCCTCCCCCGCCACCTCTGCTGTTACCGAACCCCCCTGATTCCCAAAGCCTCCCGGGTTACCGCCAAATCTTCCACCTCTCTCTAACTGTCTATTGCTATTGTGCTTAGGTTCAGCATTAGATATATGCACGCTGATTCCTTTAATGATCAAGTCCTCTCCACAAAGAGACTGGGCAACCTATAAGAAATAAGGGATTGATTAAACGTACGTTAGATGTCCCTTTTTTTTAACGTTAACGTTAGTAGCACAAGACAAAACACAAAACATCCCCCGTGATTCTGAGCAGATATGTATCCTGCAAAGAAAGCACGTGCATGTACTTCATTCAATTTGAGGTGGTTTAGCTTTGCGTTCGCCGCTACGCTAACTGCGGTACAAAATCCCATCTGCACAGCTGCATCTAAAAGTGTAACTTCAGTACATTCCGTAAATCAGATCAAACTAATACCGCTGTCATTCTCAAGACAGCGGACAAGTAAGCGTGTACTTCCACGAAGGATACTTTATCACGCTACCGAAATGTAGTCTATGAAGTTAGAATATTTTAAGACTTACCTGATCATCTGCAAATGTAACAAAAGCAAAAGCTCGGAAGGGTTTAGGAATGAAGACATCTACCACTTCTCCATACTGGGCAAAGAACTGTCGGAGTTCATCTGCCGTCATGTCCTCGGTGCAGCGCCCGACGAACACCTTCCTGCTGCGCAAAGGCTCGTCTGGACTTTGCTGCGGAGAATTGAAGGAAGAAACTATCACAACTATCCTTGAGAACCGAGCTACGGTACGGTAAATGACACTCTTGAACTAGCCTGTTCTGAGGGCTGATGACGAAGAACGTTTCAGACTCTAAGTTTAATACTCAAATAAATTAAATAAATTCTATTCCAAGAGCATGGCTACACCTTGGTGCAGGTGGGGAACAATCACAAGAAAATGAGCGTGGGAGCCACACACGGGAACGGTGACAAGGACGCTGCAGAAGAACACGTTTTTGTAATAACTGTATCTAGAGATAAGAGCAGAAGCTACAGGTTCAGTTTGGAACTCAAAGACTTGCTCTGCTCTTCCCCAGATTAGTTATTCCAGCTGCTTTGCTCTGCATTTATTCACGCGGTAGACAAGTTAGGCAGGTACTGCCGGACATCGAACGCATCATCTTTGCATTTCTATCTGTACTTCGATCCCTCACATAACAAGCTATTTTCCCAACATTTCAATTACTTCCAGCTCACCCACCTCCTCCCTGTTTTCCTTCCTTACTCTCACTCCTTCTATTCATTCACAGTAAAGCCACATCCGAGAGCAGACGGTTAATCTGTGCAGCTGCTCTCCCCAGCACGGCTGATGAAGAGCTGCGCTCTGAGTGTTTGGTACAAATATAACCGGCAGTAAATCCCAAAGTACCTTAGAGTTGGGAAGTTTACAGTCACACCATCTTCCATCGATCATGTGCCGCTGAGACATTACTTTCACTTGGGTTTCGTAATCTGTGAACCGAACGAACCCAAAACCCTTCGAGTGGCCTGTTTTAATATCCTTCTTAACCTAGGTGAAAAAAACGAAAAGCCAGAAGTAACCGCTAGTACGAAGCACAGTGTTGCTGAATAAATTTCGTAAAAATACGTCTCAGAGTTTATCGGTCTTATAAACATTCTTGTAACAGCAATCTCTAATTCCTTAACATCTGCCCCCAAAATTAACAGGCTCGTGAAAAAAAAATACACCCTTAGGAAGAGACACAGCTTCTGATCCTGTCCAACTTTATACAACTCCTTTGTTTCGACCTCCTTTCTCAGGAGCCTGATATCTACCCAGTGTCTCTCCTTACTTGAGCCGCAAATGGATTTTACCTGCACCATCAGAACTTCTCCAAAGGTACTGAAATATTCCTTCAAGTCTTGTTCGGTGGTTTTCCACGGAAGACCCAAGACTATTAAATCTGAAGTCTTCTGTACTGCTCGTTTCACTTTCACAGCTGATGATGCATCCGTTTCATCCATTTTCCTCTTATTATCTGAATATAAAAAAGCACATCAGACATCCTTGACTCCAGAAACTGGCCTGCTGACTATGAACCACACGGTGTAAAATCATAAACTATGATGAGAAAGAGCACACACACCAGCTGTTGAGAGTTAATTGTAACACATATCCGACTGCCCTGAACCAAAGCCAGTCCACACTTGAATCCTCCTCCAAAATGCAACTTGACCCACTTAGTTCTGCATCAGTTTACTAAAGTATTATCCAACAATATTCACAGTCCTATAAGGTGGAGAGGACATGAATTTTTAACAAGATCACTTAATCAGCAATTCACTTCCTTCCCCTCTTTTTTGTGGGGATGGAGGGGGGCAAGCAGAATGGTCAGGTTTCTCCTTTCCTGAGCGCTTCTAAACGGTACCTCTGACCGAACCATGCCTTGAGAAGTGTCTGTGAGTACAGAGATTCCAGGACACTAGTCTTTGAAGGCCTATATGAGGCTGTGAACCCTTCAAGGATAACGCAAACTTTGCCATTAAAATTCTTGTAGGTAGAGCGGTAAAAAACTTAAAATCTCTGAGGGGTCCAAGCTATTCGGCAGGGCCGACACCTGAATAAATCGTCCGTCTCTGTGGATCAGAGGGTTAAATAGTGTTGCCATGTTACATCAGCAGTGACTCATACGGACCTTAAGAAAGCAGACTTGTACAAAGAATCGAAGCCACGAAGACCAACCTTTGGGATAATTCACGACGTAGACGAGGTTTCCCCAGCCGGCCTCGGGGGCGTGCAGGATTCCCTCGACCAGCCGGACTCCCCGCATGCACTGCGACACTGGGTTTCTGTAGCGCAGCCCGCACGCCCCGGGGAACTGCGCCGTCACCGTGGACAGCAGCACTGTGCCGTCGTCCTCCGACGGGATTTCGATGGGCTCATCGTTCTCGTCCTCTGTCACCCGGATATACTCCGACATCTTCGCTGGGAGTTACTGAAATACAAAAGGGAGCGAACAGGCGTAAGCCATCACCCTATGCCCCTTGACTTGGCTTTCGTCTTCTCCGCTCAGAGGCACGAGTCTCTCTGTATTTACTACACAACATGGGGCACCGAAACGCACCATTCATTAACGCTAAAGCCTCCGGCCCTGCCGTACGTCACCTTGGCCCGTCCTGGAGCTACGGAGGGGTAGCTCCGATCACCGACCGATCCCCGAGCACGGCGGAAATTCCCACGGGCGCCACAGGCTGCCCTCGCGGAGCCAGAAGCACAGGCTCCCCCCTCGGGCCCGCCGCCTGCCGGACCCGCCGCCTGCCGGACCCGCCCAAGCCTGCGACCCGTGGTTGCGGTTCCACCCACCCCAGCACCGCGGAAAACCGGGCCCCTCCCGGTCCCGCGCCCCACTCACCGGCCAGGGAAGGGAGCGGCGTCCCGAAAACCCCTCGGTGCCGCCTCCCCCGCACTCCGCCCGCCGCCGCACAAAATGGCGGCAGCGGCCCCTCAGAGGCCGGGCCGGGCCGCGGGCCGAACCATTCCCCGCGGTCGGGGGGGGGGGCGCTGCTCTGCTGCGGGCGCTTGGCCCTCGGTAATCCGTGGAGTCCCGGCCGTGCCCCAGCGAGCACCGCCCGCTTTCACCAGGAGCTCGGGCGGCGTTCTCGGAACCGGCAGCGGCGAACAGAGCGCTCCGACCCGCGCTCCCCCAGGCGCGGGACCGGTGGTGCGGCCCTGCCCGCGCCTGCGCGAGCGCTGCAGCCACCGGGAGCCGCCGGGAGCCGGTGGCGCGCATGGCCAGTCGGTGAGGGCGGTCCTGGAAGAGTCCCGACCTGCGAATAGGCGCCGGCCCTAGGGCCGGCCCCGAGGAGCCTGCCCGGAGCAGCCGCAAGCAAAGACAGCCTTGCTAAAGAGCCTCTCCCGTCACCCCTGCTAAAAAGAACGAACGCACCTGATTTAAAAGGAAAAAAAACGAACAAAACCAAAATACTAAAACCCAGAACAGGTCACTTGGCCTGTTCAGCCTGGAGGATAATGAGGGGAAGCCACATCGCAGTCTACAACTTCCTCGTGAGGGCAGCGGACGGGTAGCTCCTATCAGTGCTCTCTGCGACCACTGACAGGACCCGAGGGAACGGCTGGAGCTGTGTCAGGGAAGATTTAGGCAAAGAGATCGGGAAAAGGTGCTTCCCCCAGAGGATGGTCGGGCACTAAACAGTCTCCCAGGGCAGTGGTCACGGCCCCAAGGCAACCAGAGCTCAAGGAGTGTTTGGTCAAGGCTCTCTGGAACAGGGTGGGACTGCTGGGGTGTGCTGTGCAGAAGCTGGACTGGATGATACCATGGGTCCCTTCCCACTCAGAATATTCTGTGATTCTGTGATTACTAGGAAAAACAAAAAACAAAACAAAAACCAAGCAAATAAAAAAAAACTCCAGCAACTTAGGGGTAAAAACAAATCAACCACAATCCGCCCAGACTCTATTAACAAGGCTTAAGTACTGGAGCAATGTTTCCAGGGAAGATGAGGAGTCTCCATCCCTAGGGAGAACTCTGATGTGAATCATCTGAGGTGTACCCAAGTTCACGTGCACTTGAAGATCCCTTTTTCACAGAATAGGTCAGAACAGGATGGAAACATTCCAGGTTGTTTGTTATCAGCATCACCCTGGCAGTGCCCGTGTTGAATGTTATCTGTAAGTCGGAAAAAGGACGCAAACCCTCTCGCCAGCAGAGACGCGAGCGTACCGGCTGAGGCATGTTGCCATTTGAACGGCATCATTCTGCGCCGGGTAAGAAGAATTGATCCGACATGCCTCTGCAGATCTTGTGCAGGTATTCCCTTGGAAAGAACTAGATTAACCAGGCTGATAAATGCAGAGTCGCATGGTAGCTCAGTTCTGTATCTCATACTGGTTGTCCTAGTCTGACACTGTCCCCAACAGTTGGTTCATTGCTCAAAATCAATTCTCCATAAATTCCTCGAGATGTTGGGGGGTTTTTTGTGCCTGTCCCCCATTTACTACCCTGCTTGCTAGGCTTGTATAAAACAATTTTGCAGGATTGTTAAAAGTTTAAAAAAGCTAGTAATTCTATCCCTGTCCTTTAATACGTGGTAAGCGTTCGGTATAACACAGCTTAATCCTCTCTGAACCCAATTTCCCCTTGCGTAATTGAAAGACTTAATGGTTATAGCTCATGATACAGTATTATAAACTTTCGAACTCAAAAGCCATTGTGGCTAAGGGTCGCTCATATTCTTACTGCCGCTTTTCTGCCTCTTTAAAAAAAAAATTCAGAAGAGCTCGTTTACGCAGGTTTTCCGGAGCTGCAGTCACAGGAAGGACAAGGCTGTGAGCAAGACAACCAACCGTAGGGAAGAGAAAAACACTAGTGGCAGGAATATGACATTTTCTACCCGGTCTTGTCTCTTTTATAAGGTTAATAATTTGCTTTCCGTAGCATCGCCCTCTACATAAACAATTTCTGTTTCAGTGATAATACTAAAAAGCTATACATTAGTAACTGTTCTATAGTTTTATTTGTCATTTTTCACCCGGATAATTGCCATTCCACATCTCCAACTTACTTTATTCTGATACTTCACTAATGGGCTTATCTGGCCTGTCAGTCACATTAGCCACGGGTCACACCAGAGACATCTGTAACACAATCAGTATTTATTACAAGATCTGTATGAACAGGAAGCCACACAGGGTTGGTATTAGCGGAGCTGTGAAGACCTGCCTGCCATCATCGTAGAGAAAAAAGTGCACCGCAGAGCTTTCTCTAACCAGGTCAGCAACTTCACCTGCGACTCTACCGTAGTATTAGAAGGGAAATAATTCTACCCCTTTTTCTCCCCTCGTCTGCTCCTTTGTGGCACTCATCCAGCCTGTGTACTGAGTACCCTTCTAGCTTGATCTTCTTTGCACTGGTCTCCTAAAAATATATATATATATATATTTATTTATTTATTTATTTTAAATATATATATTTATACGTATGTAAATGGCTTCTGCTGAGAATGTAAGACTCCCGCTTTAGATTTCTTCAGGTGCAAAAATTGGCTCCCAGCACTGCTGAAGCCCCGCCCATCTATGCCAGTGTGACTTTAGACTCAGTCTTATCATTTGGTTACCATTTTTCAACAGAGTTCTGAGAGGACCTGACTTGACACAGACTAACAAGAGAAGCTAATGCTCAATGTAGGCATTGTCCTGAAATTCCTGCATTTTCTACTGATCCGCAGTATACGTCCCAAAACCAAGTCTGGTGTTGCCAAGTCAGCGTGGAGACGGCAGGTGTTGTTTGAGCGTGCTGTGAGGACGGAGCGGTAATTGCAGCGTGTCAGCGTTACCTGCTGCACCATTTCCACTCAGAGTTTAGCGATTGCACCGTTGAATAGGTTGTCGTGGTGCTGAGTCGGAGCGACCTCCATCTCACACAGCATCTGGTGGTAATTTCGCTAATGAGCAGAGTAAGCACCAGCCCTGAACTAGATCTCGTGCGGGTAAAAGCTTGACGAGACCAGGGAACTCTATGCTGGCTGTAAAATAGGAAGGGAAAGAAGGGCAAATAGCCCCGAGCCTTTTGCCACAAAAGCTTCTTCCTCCATTTTGGCAACAAACGACCTTAGAATTAAGCAAACATTACTATCCATGTTCTGTGTGAATTGGGATTCTTGAAGCACTTTCCTTCTGTTATTTTGCATTAGGATTAAATTTAAGTTAAGCAATTAACAGTGGCATTGCTCTTGAAGTAACTACACCAGCGGGCATACCACTAGTTAATTCACCAATTCCCTCACAGTGGCAATTCCGAGGGCCCGTGGGTGCAGACAGATACAATATGTGGTACAAGCCATCATGTATATCGACTTAAGTGTGCCCACAGGCACAAAACAAAATGCAATACGATAACTATTTGCTGCTCTAGGTTAAGTGTGCTCATGGGTACAAGCAAACTCAGTGTAATGATCAGCTGTTCACCCTCCCAAAAGCACTTGGGATGAAAAACAACATCGATGGGCACCTAAATATAACCTCCTGATAAAAAAAAAACACCACGCAACTGTGGGTACCGAAAAACATGAAGCACCTCGGCCTATTCCTAGTCACAGAGCAGTAAAAAGCAAGAGATTTTAATGAATGATGGTGTATCCGTGTAGTCAGATTGTAGACAGCCTGCGTTTGTCGATAGTTAATAAATCCAACCTTTCTTCCTTACTCAGTGGAAGCCTTTTATTTTCCCCCCAACATCAAGTTGCTCAGAATAACGCAGGAATATAAGGAGGATGGACAGTTTTCCCATAAATATCTACCATAATTAGAACGTTCCATCAAGCGACTTAGCGACATAAAAATTTCCCCATACCAAGCAGTCTAAAACAACTACTAAAGAAAAGCTTCCCTGAAACAAAATAAATAGCTTCCACCCACATAAAGTACCTGGAAAGATCACTTGGTGCATGGTTCTCACGCTCCTCCTAATTCCCTCAGTTAAAACAACACTTCAGACTTCATTAAATTGCCTGAAATATTTTAGACGATTTTTCCCGTGGTGCTGTGAAACGATGATTCCAATTATCTAATTTCTAATCCACCAGAGACAGTTTCTTGAAGTCCCGTTTCTTGAAGAAGAGTTTCGACTTTCCTTTTGGTTCGTATCCTTATTTACTTAACTCTTCAAAACTGATTATAACAGGTGATGTGTTTTTTAATCTCTCAGCAAACACAAAGAAAGTCAGATTTTTATAAGTTTGGCTTCTACAAAGTTACAGAAGGGCTCAGTGGCCATCAGTCTGGGTCCTTTCAGCCCTAGTAGCTGATGGGTGAGGATGATTGGAGTCCACCTCACTGGAACTCCAGGGCTCAGCCAGCCAGGAGTGGTGGTGTCCTGGCTGCTGCTCAGCAAAGCCAGCCCCAGGAAACAAAAGGATTGGCCTGGCAAAGAGCTCTGGTATGAACTAAAAATCTTCTGGAGTAACTGGAAACCCAAATGGTGACAAAAGGCCCCTCTAAAGCCACTGCTGACATTGCAAGCTGCGCAGAGTTCTAAACAGCAGCGGGGATTATCTGCCATCTCCGCCCTCTCACTCCAGTGGTACCTGTGGGAACTGTCAAATGTTTGCATCCTGCACACAGAGAATGTGAAATTCACTTCGTTTTGTTTGGCAGAGTTAGATCAAACCATCTGCAAGTTATCTCCCTTGCCTTTCTAGACCATCCAACAAAAGAGCCGGGAAGGATTTCTCCCTGTGATTCACAGAGGTATCTAGCCAGTTCCCAGAGCTCAGTTCCCTGTGCCGACGTGCCAGGCATCTTCCAAAGGAATTTGATGCTTTACACAGTGCACTGGAGTCGGGATTCAGAGACTCTTTTTGGCTAGATCATGTAGTAACTCCTAGCGTGGAAAAGAGTGAACTTCCATCAGCACAGGTTGGCATAAACCAAAGGATAAAATCCACAGATGGGAACTGGTCCGTAAAATCACACGTGTCGGTACGTGGCAGGTTCTAAACATTGAGTACAAGTGTTGGAATTTACACTGGGGGTTGGAAATTCCTTTAAAGGCAAAGCCACAGGTGGCAGGGGTAAGGTGTACCCAATTCCCGTAACACTTGGAATAGTGTGAAAGACAGCTTTGACAGGATCTTTTCGCAAGCTGTTTTGTCTAGTTTTTCTTCTGTGTTTTTATCTTTTCTGCTTTTCTTTCAAGGACAGGGCAGACAGTCTGAGGTTTTTTTTTTTTTGCTAGTTTTGAATGATGCGCATTGAAACAGTAGCTCAAGCATAAGACAAAAACTGTTTTGAAAATAGTTAGGTTTTACTGCACGGTGATATTTTTCGCAGTACATTTACTGAAGATTTATGTAAAATCTATCTTTTGTCTACTTAAAATATCTCAAATGGATGTACAGGTCAAAATTTAATGCATACGGGTTTTCATTATTTTAAATCATTTGCAATATAAATTATTTACTATGACATCAGACCTTTGTTCTTTGGCTGTCCACCATAAATTTAGGCCCACCCACATACAGCCTTAGCTGTATTTCTGCATTCCCTCCCCCAGTATCTATAATCTCGGTTCTGTGATTCTCCTTCTAAATGACTTTCAACAAGGAAAGGAAGGGAACACGTAACTTGCCTTAATACGGGTAATTTTGAAAGAGGAGCAAGACCTTTACATGACAAATAGTTGACATCCACAGAAAGGGGAGAACTAATGCTTGTAGAACTGAAAGTCATTCTTGATGAGAGTGGTGAGAGCTACAGATCAACCAAATGTGACCAAATGGACTTCTTGTGTAGTTAAAACCGCCAGAGGTGATCGACTTCTATCTTTCTCTTTCTGAATTTTTTTATGTCCTCTTTTTGCCCTTAAATTTATAATGCAATTAATTAATCCAGTTCTGGCCAGTAATGGTGCAAGTAACCACTTGGAAAACTGAAGTATTGGGATAAGCCAGGCTCCCCAGGGTCACTCTGCAAGCCCGTAGTGAAAAACCAGAGTGACGCTTGACACCTAGAATTGTGCTGTCATGACAAACTTGGTCCTAACAACCATAAAAATCTTGAAACGCTTTTTGAAAGACCTTGCAGAAACTGCATTCACAATCTTGTTTGCAAATTGTCCTATGACAGTGAATGTATACAGACCTTTGGATCCATCACAGCCTATATCTGAAGCCTTCCCAGCTTGGTAGTTACTGAAAATTGTTGCCACCAAACAGCTCTTCTGTGGCTACACTACAAGAATTAAACCCTGAACTCAGCCCGGTTTCTCATCCGTGGATGTCATCTCTAAACCTATGACATCGAGACTCTGCCATGCCTCTAATTTCTACCCATGAAACTGAAAGACACTTAAATCTGAAACAAACATTGTATCTTTGCAAACTTCCCCCACCGCACACCTCCACCTTGACACGACCCCCTTCCTGCTCAGTCAAAGGATGGATTTCTGTTTTTACAGTCTCGTGCATTATTGCTCATGCCTGTAGATTTAAGTATGGCTCCCAAATTTGACCTGCCTGAAGAATTGTAGCAATTCTGAGCAATATCATAAATTAAAGCAACATCCTAAGGGGAATCCTACTGCTGACATCCAGCATATCTCTGCAATCCTCTAGGTGTGAGTCTGACAAGGCCCATTTATCTCTCTTCGCTGTCTCTCCTACGGTGCTCGTCCTAAACTGAAACCCAGCACTGCCACCGATCTTAACCCTGAAGTCGGAGTGGGGTCAGATGACATGGTGGGCCTGCATGTATTTTTCTGCACTTGAGCTTCCAGTGGCTTTACCACGATGAGATGCAGTGAGAAAATCTCAATGTAGTCTTGATTCATGTGCAAGAGTGCAGAGGAGAGCAAAAGCTTTCAGTATCTTGGGGAATAGTTAGAGATTAAGGCCAAGGAAAGGACAGTCATGTCACTTACACCCTAAAAAATGAAAACTCAAATGAAAGTCCTGGCTCCTGGACTGGCAAATGTACACGGTTTCCTTGGCAGATACTGCCGAAAGCTAATGGACCCATTTACATCCACTCCTATACACTGTGGCATCAATTTGGCTGTTCTGAGGGGGGCCTGGTGGGAGTCTGATAATTCAGCATTTTTTCTGAAATGAAATTAGGGAATGCATTTAATATTTTAAGATCTCTGATGCTCTTACCAGGAATCTCCTCTGAACCCAGCGCTTTGTTCCACATGTGGCCGAGGGAAGAAAACCTCCTGCAAAGCGCAAGGCTGACACCTGGAGGGACTGCGAGAGGCAGACGGGGAGCCCGGAGTCGCCACACATCCTGCAGCATGGCTAGGTAGGGAAAGCTCAGAGGGGGTAGCAAGATCCCAGAATTTGGAAGTGTGCTTTTCTAGTGAAGGGATGCTTTCAACATGCCTCTCTCCTCACTCTTCCAACAATAAAGAAAAATACAGATTTCTATTTCTGATTTTCCATGCCTATTTTTATGAGTGGAGAAGAAACACAGAAGTTGTGACTGTGTCACTTAATTATTCACTTCTTCCATGCTCAGGAATACTTGGATCAAAACTTACCTCGGTCCATAAGCTGCTACAAATCATGCAAGGTTATTTTTTCAATTGGTTGCTCTGATATATTTGAATCAGACTTCCCACTGCTTTGTCATTTGTGTAACCCTGTGTTGAATTTCTGAAGCACAGACTTGCAGAGCAATTCCTGCTGTCAAAGCTGCAGCTGGAAGATTTGCCATTGGGTAGAATTTGTTCTTTTCATGCCCGGTTCTGCCAGCACCCATGGTAAGGCTTTTCCTGAAGCTGATCCTAATCAAGGAAAGCAAGGCAGCTTTTGGGAAAAAGTCTTCACGTTTTTCAAAGTTTGCTTTCCAGCCTGGCAATCACTCTTTCATAACACTTGTTCAAATCTTTTCAGTAATCTCTCTTCCCTGCCAGGAATTGTCGCAGTGTTAGTGAATGCTTGTTTTTGCTTGATCTAATTTTAGAACATGTTAATAACTGAGTTATTTATTGTTCTGGCATTACCATACATTTAGTAGCTCACGGACCCAAAGATTAGATGTCCGTTACATAGCCTTAGTTCTCTTTGTCATTGCCAGCGTGGTTCCAATCATAAAATTTGCTTAGCAGTGAGTAGTTGTTTATGGAAATGGGAAAAAATAAACCAACAACCAACAGTTATTTTCAGAACACTTTCATGCAAGTTTTATGAACCCACCTGCAGTACAGCTTCTCAGGTCCCAACATGTCTTCGCTCCGGCGTACCTCAGTACTGACTGAGTGCATTTCTTTCCCCTCTAACTTTCTGACTGCCAAAATATCACTGATACTCAGTTTGTCCCGATAAGCATACTAAACCGCAACAAACATTCTCCACCCAGACCATCCTAAAGGGTGAGCTATAGAAACCATTGTTCCATTCTGGGGAGCAGAAGAAAGGCACATCGAAAGCTTCAGGAGCAGTGCAAGACATGGGGTGTGCTGGGGATGCTGCTTTTTGGAGGTCTAATGCCATTTCTGGGACTACTCTTTCTTCACTGCTTCTCATTAACTGTGCTATCACTAACGAGGCAGTAACATCTTTCTCCGCTCTCCACGCAGACAACATTGTCAACACCAGATTGTCAGTTATGCTGAATTACGCTGGATGACTTGTGGTTACTCACCGATGCAGACAAATAACAATTCAAGATCAAGGGTGAACCCTGGCCGCTAAACTTGTTTTGCCTGTGACTCATTCCAGACTTAAAACCTGGCTCTTGCTGACATTTTATTAACCAAATTTGTCATTCTCCTAACCCCCATTACCCAACCCAGGAAGATTATTTACTTTGAAAAGATGTGAATCTAGCTTCCATGCAAATCCTAAGTAGATCCAGGTGCCACAGCTAGATTCTAGAGAGAGTTACAGACATGAGATTGTACGTGTGCAGGTCAAATAGCTTCTATCCTAGATGCTTCCAAACTCAGTGATTGTTTATTGTCTGCACTCTCATTCCTGCAAAGCGCCTTGGCGTTAGTATGGAGAAGGGTCCACACTCATACCTTCAGACCCGTGTTTGTTCCCAGAGATCAGCAAAGGTAAATTTAAGCGTATATTTAAAGTTAAGGACATTCTCTTGCTTTGGAATTGGAATCTCTGACTACCCCCTCCTAAGCTGCTCCCTTTGAATATTTGCATTTTTCCAAAAATAAAGCCTTGAAGTTATGAATTAGCTTGCTGCCTTCCAGAGAATTCATCGTTTCCAGTTTGCAAGCTTGAAGAGAGAAATCTAGGAAGCATCAATAAATCTACTTTGACAGCAGAGAAAAGAGATGCAAAAGGAGTAACCTGTCAAGGTAATGTGACTTAATTTCTCAGAGAAGGATCCTTTTTCTATAAATGAAATAAAAATGCCGGCAAAGTGAAATAGCAGGAAGTGTCACACTTGATTGTCTCTCAGTAGGATAGAAATTAAATAAAAAGAAGGCAAGGTAAATGACAGGGTTTTACATTTAGCAAGGGAAGTAATAACATAAACTGAGAATAATAACATCCACTGAAAATCTATGCGCAGCAACCCGAGTATGACGAAGGGGTGCGTCCCCACAGAAACATTCGTTTAATGTACACACTTTTCCTTGGACAAAAGGCTGGTTCTGTGCTGGGAGCGCAGGATTCGTGGAGATACTGTGATCGGACATGTGAGGGCAGCCTTACCTGCAGGTTATCGCAGCCTTTCAACACCGTGGCAGGGCCGCTGTAGCCAGTGTGCTTTCGCCTCCCAGATTCCCATGGCAAGCCCCGGAGCTCTGCCCCTTTCTAAACAAGAGACCCGTGCGGTCTTTGCAGATTATTCACCCTATTCAAAGGGTGAGCTCTGTCCCTTTAAATAAATGCGAGATCTCAGTCCCAATGGGTGCTGAAGCCCAGGCTACCCTCGGTTATGAAACCTCCCTTTCAGAGCTCACAGGCTTGGGGGCTGCTGCTACACTCTGAGGTTAATAATCAGTTTTAATATTCACTTAGGGGGCTGTAAAAAAAGAATGAAAATTTCCTAATTTGAAAATGGACTTGATTGGCAGCTTTATTATCTCTGTAAGGTGCGTGGCATTCCACACAATCAAGTCATTTTTTAAAATAATCTCGCTGCTTAAGTCGTACACGCCGCTAATTGCATTTTAATAAGTCTCTTTAAAATCTTTCCATATTTTTTAATATCCTAATATTAGATAAGTGATTGCTGGGGACACTGGAGGGCACTGAGGTTTATGGAAAGAGGAACACCATAATGAAGCTTTATTGGGACGGCATCACCAAACAATTGCTGTGATAGCAGTGCTCCCAAGCTTGGAAAAGCGCCAGCCATTCCCCCCCTAGCACTGACTCAGGCACAAGGCTCCCTTGCTCAGGACTGACACAGAAAATGGATGCTTTCTGCATCATAAAATGGCCTCTTTCCATCTTGGAAATGACTGAGGAACTGTCCACTCTGAATTTGGAAAGGACTCAGGAACTGGTTTTTCTCCATTGAACAATGACTTTGAAACATGTCTTTGTTTCGCTTGGTTTTGGCTTGTCAAGATAAGTTCATTTGTTTCGGGTTTTTTAAATTGTGTCAGGATTAGACAGAAAGAAGCAAGATGTCTTTACCAGCTCTATGCAGTAGCAGACGATGGGAAAAGCTTCCATGGAATTAGAAAACTAAGGCTGCAAGTAGAAGACATGAGTCCATCTCAAAGATGAAGCCCAGCTGAGAGAGTATTTGGGAAAAACGTAGAATGATGTGGGGTGTCTGTATCTCCTATATGGGACAGGGAGCATTGACACCAAGAACACCAATCCAGACTTAATCACTCTAAAACTAAAAAACAAACAAATAAAATAAACAACTGAAGTCAAACAACGCGGGGCTGTACTGACAAACTCCGGATTTAAGCACACTGAACTACAGAAAATTTCCAACTCAGATCTAACTCTGATCCCATGTGTGCATCCACAGGGTGAGCTATTGCAGCAATCACAACCCAGCGGTGCAGGCAGGTGCTCCGTGACATTCCATGTGCAGAATCTGTAGCATTGGGGAGCAAAAGCACGAGAGCCCCTTGAGATGGTATGCAGGGATCTATTTACTAGCAAGAGAACAAGGCTTTTTATCGCATCCATTTCGCGGGCTTGCCACGGATTGGCTGTGTGGCTGTCAATCACGCGCTTTTCCAGCCAATCACCACGCGGTGTCGACGCGTCTGGCTGACCAATCTCAGCCTCTCGCAGGACGCATTTGGGCGGACCTAACAGCCGTCTCCCACGAGACTCTAAATTTTGTGTTGGAAGTTTGTCTTTGTATCTAAAGTACTGTCTTCTCTTTGTATATAAAGTTGTGTTTCTCCAAATTAGTACTGTTGGGCAGCTAACACCACTTTCAGTGTAATTTAACATCATCGTCAGTGGTGGGGGGAAATCCAAATTAGCATGTAACTGACTTCTCGGGAACTTCACCGGGATAAAGGGACTTTTTTGCCAAAACAGAATGGCAGTGCCAAATTTGACATTTTATTGCATTTTTTCTTCGGCAATTCATGTACTGGGACCTAAGATCAGAAGGTTATTTTGAGAACAATAATGACCTTAATGTATTGCCTGCTTTTAGATGATTTTCCCCCTCTGACTCTTGTCTTCTGAAATCATACTATAATAAATCACAGTGTCAGTTTTACTTTTAAACATAATCAAGTTCACTATTAGTAAAAGAAACAAACAAAAAAAGTGATATCTTCTTGAAGATTCAAAACCTAGGAAAGAAATACTGACAATCTATAACTGATTTTTTTTTTCTCTTTCAAGTCTCATAATATTTAAGTAAAGTTGTTTTTAGAACCCAGCCATGACTTCTAATACTTGAAATGGACAATACTGATATAAACGTCTTGCATTAGTTTGTTTGAAAGTGAGCCATTTTCTAACTGAAGCTCTGTCTATCCATGTGTTTCTTCTGTACATCATCGGAGAATCCTTGGACTCAGTCCATCGTCTCTTTAGGTCTGATCTTACTCCCACTGAAACCCAAAGGCCTGTCCCTGATTCCCAGTTAAAAATGGATCAAACTCGATTTCACCATATAGTACAAACAAGAATAGTTTGTCGATATTAAATTTCTTATTACTGGTTGCGCATCTTTATGGTTTTAAGGTGCATGAAATGTCGCTCTAAAGAGACCAATGTATCTGACATAAGCCATGAAATAAAAAAGAGTTGTCAGTTTACGAAATGTCATGTCTTCCTTTCTTCTTCTCCTTTCTTTTTTTTTTTTTCTTTTTTCCTTCTGACAGTAAGAGCAGAAGGTCTTGTTTTGCACTGACAGGCTGGGAGGCACATGTTCAGTGAACTTCTGCGCAGGAAGTAAATGTCCAGGTCATATTTATCCCTTTTCATGTGGTTCTTTTAATCCCCCAGATTGGGTTTCAGAAGAGTTTTACAGTTTCAATTTTACAAAGCAAACCTTCCTTTAATGTTGGCATTTTAAAGAAAAAGCTTCAGTCAAAACATGTGTGTTTTACATCAGCCAGATGTGACGTTCAGGGGAACAGGCCACAATGTGGCAGCCAGCTCTGCTGTGAGAGCTGGACATCAAATGGGCCTACTGGTCCCTGAGTGAGGGATCAGCCTCTTGGATCTCTCAGGCAGTGAAAAAATATAAAAATAATAATAATTTTAGAAAAAGTCCCCCAAAAAGTTATAGATCGTGAGCATGGCCAGCATTGCTATAACTTGCATGCCAGTATCCCACATAGCCACATGACACAGCACAGCCCTACTGTGTGTAGACCTGCACACCCAAAAATTCATTCTTGCCTAAAAATGATTAAATTAAAATAAAACAAGAGGTGTTAAGGGCAGCAGAAGCACATTAGCATGTCCAGCACTGCACCAGCAGTCACTGGCTACTCCAAAAATAAAACCTCTCTCTGCAGAACTGTCCCTGTAACCTGCTCTTTCAGGGCCTAAATTTTGGCCCTTTTAATTAAAAAAATAATGAAACACAATCAGACATCTCTTAGCTTTCTCTAGACCTATCTCACGTGCCAGGTGGGACAGGTCCTGTTTTCAGCTGTCCCCTTTAAGTGAGGGTCAGCTGTGACAGGATAGGGACTGTTTTGTACCTCTGAAAGCCATTGCTGGGAGCGTTCTGTGGGTACAGCTGGAGTTTACACTGGATATAAGGTTTTTAGCAGCCACTGCTGTGGCTGGTGGGTCAGAGCCCATGTCTGTGGGAGGCTGAGGCAGTTTGGAGGCCCCTGAGGCAGCCACCATTTCCTACCATTTCTTGCCATTTTTCATAATCCATCAGATGGCTGCTAGTGCCTCAGGAGGAGCCGGCATCAGTCTCCTGCCATGGCTGCCTTTCCTCATGGTCTGTGCCGTGCTATCCAGCTGTGTCATCTACATGGAGCTGTGCTGGTCCCTCAGTAAGCTGAGTACTGGGCACCCTCTCTGTGGCCACCAATTTTGTGACTTTTGGAGCCCCCGAGTGGCCCCTCAGGGCTTGTTGCTGCTCTGGGCCAGGGCAGTTGAGACCGGGCTGGGCGGTTGAGCCTGACCTGCGGCAGTTGAGGCTGACCTGAGGTGGTTGAGGCTGGGCTCGGGCAGTTAAGGCTGACCTGAGGGGGTTAAGGATGAGCTGGGGCAGTTGAGGAAGTTGAGAAAAGGCTTCGGCAGAAAAGGATGCTCTGAGGCAGAACTGAGAAATCTGAGGCCTGAAAATTCATCAGGTGTGTGTGGCCTCCAGATCCCTCAGCAGGTGCCTCAACCCCTGCCACCTCTTCACAGTTATCTGCTGTTCCCTGGGCAGAAGACCGCCAAGGGAGCACCTTCTGGAGACAGCCCATGGAAAGCTCTCTATAGTGGGTAGTAACTTCTTCGGGAAAGACCGCTACTAAGTGTTGCGCTACACCTGGCGCCACCAAGAGCCTACCTGTGCAGCGCAGGCAGTCGTCCTGGGAGTCCTGGGAAAGTGGCTCTGTGCCTCTGTTCCTGTACCAGCAGTGGGTGAGTATTCGCTCTTTTTCCAAAATTAAGCATTTTTCCTTGGTCAGTAAGCTGCAAGGCTGTCTTTTGAATCCTCTGGAACAATAGCTGTGGTCTCTTGTATTGAGACCATAATTTTTTTCCTTTAAGTTTTGTGTTAATCTTGGCCTCAAGGACTGGGCTCTCCATTGATCTCCTTCAGTATAAATATATATTTATATATATATATATATAGGTTATATAGGTTATATAGATATAAATAGGTTTTCCACAGAGTTGCCTGCTTTCCTCACCGTAGCTACATATAGATTTTGTCTTTACTGTGGACTAAATGGTATGGTCAGATGACCTGCAGTAAATTTGGCAGGGAGTTAATTTAATGTCCTGGAATCTGGGTGACTGCATGTAGTAGGACTGGAATATGTTGTTTATCTGGAGTGAATCTGAAGTAAATATAGTTTATAAGGTATCCTGTACAGTACATCTCTTCCTAATATCCCGGAGAAGATCCTAAAAGACTGGTTTGCTTATTCCTTCGTGGGGAGCTGGGTTGAGCGGGATCGTGTTTGGGCATTGAGATTACCTGGATGTTGCACTGGGCTGGAACAACTGTCTGCTTCTTTTCTTGGGAGCAGGAGAAATGCCATAAAGACAGGGAAACCTGGCTAAGTTATATGTGGATTAGTCTAAGCTTTTTGGACTGACCCAAGTAAGGCCGAATTGTCTTTTAGATGGTTTAGCAGGTATCATATTTGGTGAAACCAGATTTTGCTCTCAGGCTCGGCTGGATTTGCATAAGCATCTTACAAGGTTTTACTCGACTTGTGTGCACACATTCCTCTTTGTCTGGTAAATGTCTTGATAGATAGCACAAGTAAATAAATAAATAAATAAAAGCATGCATAGTTGTGTTTTTTTCTTTTAAAGTGTGTGAGTACCAAGAGCTTGATTGTTATTTATCCTTGACTGTTCCTCTTATCTCCACTCGAGATTTTTACATCTTGTTAATTGATATTGTTGCTATCAGACTCTGTCTTGCATTTTTAAGGCACTCTGACTGAAGTTAAACTTAAGCCGATACAAGAAGCAGCACTTTGTGAAGCTATTTTTTTAGGAAGTGCCCATTACCAGCAGTTTTCTCTGGTTTTACTTGTATATATGGCTCTTTACTACCTCTATAAATTAGTCCTGAAAATAAGGAACAGCAAATCTAGGCATTTTTCTACCATCATCCTGTTAAAGGTAGAACATTCCCGATGGATAACTGGATTAATATTAAATTCTTGGCTGAAAACTACTCTTGCAGGTGAAAGAAACAATCTCCAAAATGTTATGATAGGAATCAAAGTAATGCACAACAGGGACTCCCTTTCCAGACCACTTGCCTCTCATCCAGCAGGAAGACAGCCACAGTGTGACTGGCCAGCGTAGGAGGATGGCTTTCTCTCATGCCTTCAGGTCACAAAGCCCATACAATTAGGATGAAAGCCAAATGGCTGTGGCAGAAATTCAGGAAAGAAAGGATTAGTCCTGACTTTACCACATATTCTCTGTGTGACTGGGTCCATACCATTCCATTTGCGTTGCTTTCCTCTGCAGCGATGCTACAATACAGAGGTAAGGAAAAAAATCCATCAGTGGCTGTGAGGCACTCAGCTGCTGTGGTCAGATAAGTACTACAGCGAAGGAAACTCTTCTAAGTATCTATTAAGGACAGCACTTCACAGGGCTCTTGCCCCTTCTATCCAAGGTGCATGAAGCATTCCATCAATTCTACTCATACTCCTTCAATACCCCTGAGAAGCAACGCATTATAAATCCCATTTTACAGATGGGCGAACTGACTTTTCCCCGAGTCCCAGAGTGGTTCAGTGACAGAGCTGGGAATTGAACCATTAGACATTTCCCTCTTCATGACAGCTCTGTACAATCCCAGGACTCATTTATTTTCCCTATTAAAAAAGAAGTAAACAAGTATTTTCTTTCTGAGACCCACTGAGGATGGGGGATTGGGGGAAAATGGAAGTAAAATTAAAAATAAAATGACATAATTCCCTACTGGCCCCAAGTTGTCCAGTCTCCTTTACATTCACACTTCTCTTTGTTATGTTTCCTTGAAGTTGAACCTCCCCGGAGAAGGGAACCTCAGAGTTTCTGGTGCTGGGGAAGAAATGCTTCAAGAAAAAGAAAAATAATCGCAGCTGCAACGTTAAAAATAAGAAGCTAATCAAAGGCAGCCCATGTGGGCGCCACTTTCATCTCTCATCTTCAAAGAGGTGCAAACAAACATTGTCGGCGTGCCAAGCAGCAGCCTCAGCGCCTGATGATCCCATTACTCCTCCAGCGTCCACCCTCCCCTTCCATGCTGCGGAGCCTGCAGGCATGGGACTCCAGGATCACTGCCAAGGTGGGAACCTCTAGTCACCAGAGGGGAAGCCACATATGGAATTCCTCCATGGATCCAAATCATTTCATAACAAACATACTTGTGCTCTATAGATCGTTTCTCGTACTGTTGCCTTTCTAGTAACAATAATAGCATCTCTCATTCTCTAAGATGCTGAAAAGCCTCTAGATCAGAGGTTTTTTCTTCTGGTGTTTTAAGAGGTTTTGTTTTCCAAAGATTTGGTTATTTTAAAAAATAGTATTCGGTTGCTGATGGAATCCAGGTGTACTTAGTACAGCAGAGGAGTGTGGGTTAGTAGTCAAAGTGGTGGCACTTAGGGGGATTTGGTGCGCTAGGTCTCCTCCCGGCGCTCATGAGAACTTGCCTTGAAATCCACGCACGTAATGGATTTGTACCTCAGTTTACCTGAGCTTACTTGCTTCAACACAAGCCTGGCTGGTCCTGCGCACCCTAAGGTAGTTCATATAATAGGTTAACTAACTTTGAACAAACCAGTTTAAGTACAAAACCCAAGGTATAGTGTGATGCTGTGTTTGAACTTATCAAACTGAACGTATTGCAGGGTCATCTGAAGTGAGGTAACACCGGGGCATTGCTCCTGCTTCCAGAATGAGGGCCTGCAGATCACTATATGCTGTGTTGTGCAGGATGGGATAATGTAGCTTGGATTAAAAGGAAGAAGGATAAATAAGGTGATGAGACTGAACTCTTTTCCTCAGTATTGAGATTTTTAGCAGATGAGTGAGAGTGAAAAAAGATAATTTGTTCTGTTTATGTTGCCCTGCTTTGTTCAGAGCACGAGTGAAACATCACTCGTGGGTACTGCCCTCCTACAGAGAGGATCCTATGGAATGAGGATGCAAGAGACGCATTCGGCTCCTGAGCTCTGCTGCTGCTCTTGTGCATACTCTTAGGCTGCTTCGCCAGCTGCAAAACACTGATGGTTTAGATAAATTGCTTTGAAAGCCATAGATTAAAAGGACTAGATATTATTTCTTGGAACTAAATTGCATCTTAATGTTGCCAGAATATTGGCTGAGCAGATGCCTTTACCGCCTTGTACCTGTCTAGGGCTTTCCTGTTCTCTTCACATGAGCAGAATTCCAGTAGCTGCAAGAACAGTTTGCTGGGGCCATCATCCACCCTCAGAAGCTCTGTGGGGCCTGCCCTGTGTTTCACAGTGAGAGACTGGAAGATGGAGAGGAGGGAGTAGAATTGGATCCAGTTCGTTGTAATGAGGAAAGCCTGTCCTGGCCAGGAAAGGATTCAATTAGGAGACTGGAGGTATATGTATGATACAGAGAGGGCACCAGGACATCTGGGGCTGCCATTATTGGCAAGAATAAAGGTGCTTTGCATAAGAGTGGGACACAGTCATAGGGGAAGAGGAATCTGCTCCCAAGTAGCATTGATTCCCCCTCCTCTCTACAGTGCACAACAAGATACGGATTAGACCATTACACCCAGGGGAAGCCACATAGTCGCACTCTTTTTCGTGGACAGTAGCAGGAAATTGGTGGATTGGAACCAAATGAGGAGCCTTACTCAAACCAGATGTGACCCCAGGGAGATCAGAAATGCTGAGATGTTTTTGCTTTGACATATCCGCCAGTGCCGAAGGTGGGGGTTGGCCGAGGGTGGCAGTAGCCGATTAGATGCTGCCGGATTATATCATGCTGGTATTAGGCCGGCTGGGTTTTAACGCAGAAAGTTAGAGGAGACAATTCTGCTGCTACATAGTCAAAACCATGAGTGTATCCCAAATTTTAGCTGGCTCATCACCTCCTTCAGCACCAAGGCTATGTTCTGGGACTTTCACAGCCACACTATTGAGTTAACTGCATGTGTAGGCTACAGGCTATTGTGATCAAGCACTGCTGACCAAATGTACCCTCTATTTCCATTCAGCAGACTTCATAAAATAATTCAAGTCTGTTTGGATGGGGAAAATTAAAGCATCACCATACTATGGTGACATGTGCTGTGAGGTTCATTTTAAGTGCCAGCACCAAAACCACCGCTCCCTGCAACTGGATCTTAACTTGGTTCTTCTGTGGATCTTACTTTGGCTCTTCTCTGTCTTAATTCTGCCCCCCCTGATTAATGGTACTTCATTTTCAAACCTCGGGAGACAGTGATGAGAGTGGCATTGAGCTGGGTGCACATTTTGCTTGAAGACCTGGTTGTAGAATTCCTGTGATTAGGTGAGGTTATTTTTCTTACTTTCATGAGTCAAAGGCAAATTCTGACATCAATAGTCTCCAAAAAGTCTGAAATTCTATCACTGTAAAGGCTCTGAAGTCAGGTCAGTACAAAGTAATCCGATGTATTCATTCATTTTCAGTTCTCATGATTATAAAAGCCTGATGCGTGAGTTTTTGCTTATTTGATTCTGGTAATAATGAAATGAAATGAAATGACGGGAAATCAGTTACTCCCCTGGCGCTCTCACTCTGTCTCTTCCTTCATCCTCTTACTCTAAATAAGGAGCCCAAAATTAACTTCAGTTAGCATTAAATTCTTTCAGCGGCCTTGAGGACAGTGATCAGTGTGTCCTTTATTTTTTGCCAGGCCACAGGACATTTGTGACAAGAAGGAAAAAATCCCTTGTCCAGCCTGTTTGCTTCCCTGCTGCTGCCTCGGATGGAACAATTAGTTGGTGAAATACCCTGGGTGAGAAAGAGGCTGCCCGAGATCGGTGTGTTTCTCAACACTGAACTCTGAAGGAACTCTGAAGTCATGGGACCTTCTTGGTCCCATACCAGGACAAACTGTGACTCTGTAGAGTGCTGCTTACCCTTATGCAAATGCTACTGTCATATTTTGTCTGTTCATTATGAATATTTCTGTGGTGAAGCTGTTACTATTTCTAGGAAACCTGCACCTAGTCAGTGTCCACTGAAATTCATTACTGTTTACGTGCTGACTTTTGCAGACTTTGGAACAGGAGGTTTCTCCTTAGCCTAGGAAATAGTTCTGTCCTGTTATATCTGCCCCACCAGCTAGAGGAGCTGACAAGCCAAGAGGAGCTTATCGGTTAAGAGCAGGGAGAAGCCAAGTCCTTTCTTGCTTTGTGCCCTCTAAACATCAGGCAACTGAAGGATAAATGCTCCACTGTTTTGGCTGGGTAGAGTTTTGCACTCTCCTAGCCTAGCTATAAATATGACAGTAAGGGAGAGGAGCTGGGCAGACTGGGATTGGGTGAACTGGAAAGAAGCCTGCGTCTGCCTGCAGAATGTCTCTGGCATCAGAATGAACCTAGGCATCGTACAGGAGGAGTGAGATGCACGGAATATGGACCTAATGATACAACAGGAGCATGTTGCTGGAGGCCCTGTCAACACTCTCACGCTTTATAACTCTATCTGACCGCCCCCCAGGGAGGGTGAGTTTCTGGTTTGCATTAGCTCAGATGAGATGCAGTGTTGACAGGACTCGGCAAGGTTTGCAGTGGCGTTTTGCTCGCTGGTCACCCCATGCGGTAATGGAGCCACGCGTTGTGAGCGTTACCAACTGAGTCACTTATAAAACGGTCTGAGGGTGCAGCTTCTCAAATGATGGAGCAGAACTTTCCCAGGAAGGTCAGTGATAGTAGCCCACAAAACCAAAATAGCTGTCAAAGAGCAAGCTGGATTTCATTTTGCTTCTGATGGTGTTTGAATGGTGTTTAGCACAGAAGTTTCAATCTACGGTGTGAAGAGCACATTGCCCAGTTTGTTGTCTGAATCCCAAAAGGAATGAGTTTTTAGGCATAAGAGTCACAGAAATTCCAGAAATCTGCACCAGAGAATATTGTCCTGGTCCACTCGTGAGACAGTGGGAAGCACTGTAGACTTGTAAAGACTATTTCTTTGCCGGAAGGTTCAGTGGGACAGAAGAGGGTGATCTATGCAAAATGTGTATTTCACATTCTTAGCCCACCCTGCAGAATCCTTGATAAGATTTACCCCTGAAGGTAAGCATGTTTCTCCAAGCGGGATTCGTTTCACTCCTTGTTAAGTGACGAATGAAGAAAAATCTGAACACTGGGATGTGGCCTTGCCCTTTATGTTTCTAAGACCCTGGCAGAATTCAAGCTACCCTGAAAGTAGGGGATGTTTCTGAAATTAGAGTCTTTCAGGCCTGAGGAGAGTTGAGAGAAGACAAAATAATCTGCAAATCAGTGCACTTTCCTGAAGAAAATGCTAATTGGCTTCTCTGTGAACCACTTTCTGACCAGTTTGTGTAATCTTTGCTCGGAAACTAAACAGAATTGGCCAATTTTGATTTATGACAACTTCTTTTGGCATGTGCTCTGCTGTTTGCCTCATTGCCATGGCAGCAAAGGAAGTCTTTATTTGTCCAGTTACCTTGCCATATCCTGGCCTTCCATTGGAGACCTGATTCAAAAAGGCAAGGAAAGCTAGTTAGCATTCAGGAAAATGAAAGTCAAATGTCATTTTTCCTATTCTGCTCTTGCACATTATCATTTCAGACTGAGAAGGAAAAGCTGTGCACAACCGTTCTTTACATTTAGAAAGCTGCTTTTATCTGAGGGTTTTATCTCTGGCTTCATAAAGCTGTAGTTGAAAGTTTCTAGCTTTCTCTGGCCCGTGTGGTCTGAGCATGATGGATTTTCTGTTTATGCACATCTAGCTACGACGTTAAATGAGCGGCACAAACCCAAGACACTAAAAAAGAGCAAGAGAAGTGGGAACTTACTTTAGGGGAGTAGAAGGAGTCAACTGAAAAGCCATGAAGTGTTCATTCTCCGAAACAAGAGGTTTCTTCTTTTAATGTGCGGTTGAAGAAGGACAGAGAGGGGTGTGGCACACTAAACACAAAGACTGAAATTCAAAACTAGGTCTGGAATCCCTGTATAGAAGCACACAATGGCTAATATAAGATGAAAGTGGGGTTCGCTTCTGTCTGAGAGTTTCAAGTTTATTTAAGGCTTCATCAGTTCCCATCTCATCTCATCTCATTCCTCTGAAATAATAGTTTTTATTCGGTGGCTCTTAATGCTTGCGGGTCAGACCCTTGTTTGGGTGTGCTGATTTTGCTTATATGATCAGACCTTTTAATATGGTTCTTGATTGTTGGCATGATAGCCTTCAGGAACAAAATGAAGCAAGTCTTCCTCACCAGCTGGGGTCCAAATTCTCACACAATCCAGAAGCTGCTGTTCAGTGATGACAAGATGCTTGGGTACTCCTTTCCTTGAGTAGATCACCTGGAACAGCAATGTCAAAGCAAAAGGCTCTGTGGTTCCCAGCAGTTATTACAGGCATGGATTTTAGAGTGGAACGGGTTAACTCAGAAATTCTCAACCGTTTTTCGAGAGGTAGACACTGTGCTGGGATAATGGTGTCAAAAAGCAAGGCTGGATTGAGGTGCTCCTTGAAACAGGCAGTCGTGGCATCCTTGGGGAAGAGTTGATGATGAGGTCAGATAATTCACTCTTCATGTTAATTCTTCTACGATCTGCAAGGAATAAGTATGTTAAAATATTTGCCCAATACCTGGAGGTCAACAGTTATAATTACACTTACTCTAATACATATCTATACACTCGGTGAGTCACTGATGCAAATCTGCTTGACTACTTCCAGAGGGGTTTGCAGTAGGGGTGGCAGAGGAGGAGACAAATCTGGTCCCTGGGTTTGAGCCCTGGGGTGAGATTTCTGCTCTTTTACATACCCTTGAAGCTGTGATGGACTGAGCGGGGAGTCTAGATTTTGCTTTTGGTTTAGCTGCAGCTCTTCAGCAAGACCTGACCAAAGTTCTTCACTGAGACAATGTAATTGGGACATAAGTGAATTCCAGTCAGTTCGGGAAACACATCCTTTCAGTTCCTGAAAACATGCTATTATTAATTAACGAGCACAAATACTAAGGGGGCCGCACGCCTTTCGTTCCTTGGTCTCAGACTTATGTCTCTCCATTCGTCTCTTCTTGCTAAATTTTTCAGTGTTTTTAACATCAGACTGATGTTACGTATAATTACCAACTTTGCACCAAAATTATATTTGACATGGCTTCTGTGGGAAATTAGAGCATTTCAGAGACTACAAATTCACCTGGGAAGATGAGCCAGGCAAGACAAGGCAGTGCAGAGTGGAAGTAATTTGAATATTACATGTGCCCTCCTGAAAATGCCAAAATCATTTAAATTGCTAGAAAGGATATTTTCCCTAATTAGCTGTGTGTGCTGGAGGGTTCATAATAATGCACTGGATGGGGAAGAATGGACTGGCAGAATAGAGGCTGCCGGTGCTCCGCAGGGGGCAGAGAACTGGCAGTAGGAAGAGTCCCCCTTTTCTCCCCTGAAAAAATAAAGGTATTTATCATCCCTGCAGCTATTTACAATGATATCTCTCTTTTTAAATGTATAGAGAATGTGCCCAGTTACCCGGTCATCCATGGTGTTCGCTATGGGCTCCGAGGGAGCCCTGGAGTGTGCTAGCTGTGTGGCTGTGCTCCAAGCTCAGATCCTGTGCTATTTGCTGTTTCAGGAGGCTCTAGCTGCCTTAGCGCCGCTCCACCCTCAGGCATCACTGTGCTGCTCTCTGACACTTGTTCAGTTTCACAGGGTCCCACAAATACAGTCTCCATTCCCCTCACTTTGCTCTTTTCTCCCTGGGGCCCTGCTGGTATGTTCTCACTTCCTTCCACAATTATAGTGATAGCCCCACTCAGGCCAAGCCAAGTCTGTCTTTTTTTTTTTTATTCCTTTCTAAATTATCCTGATGACTGTAGACATTCTGGGGAGATGTATGCAGGGAGAGCAAGAGGCAGACGCACTCTCACGGATCTTCTCTCTTCCTGACATCGATTGTTTAAGCACTAAACCATTCGCTGACTCTTGTGACTTTAAATGATGTGGGGCTTTTTTGAGGTTTTCCTCCCCACAGCTACAGAAACCGCACTGAAGCACGAGTCTCTCTAATGTGAGGGCTTCCACCTGTGACTGTGGAGTGAGGCTGCTGCTGGTTCCATCTCCTTTTCTGCCATCACCGTTTCTGTGGTTTCTGCTTAGTTACATATTCATTTTTGTAATGCAATTATCATCTTGTGGGATAAAGGAGGGGAAGACACCCTAATTAGCTGCTTAAAGCACTTTAAAACTGTGTGTGTCCATGTCTTCAGAGGAGACAAAACTGTAGAGTGCATGCTATTGCACTGTGCTGCACGTTTCCAAGTGCTGAGCATTGCAGGTGATAAAATTGTACCCACATTGTTTGATCCATGCCGTGGCACTGATTTCCCATTTAACCGTCACAGGGTCTGGTTTCCATTGCTTCCTTGCATCACAAGGTATCGTTTGCACCCTGGCAAAGGAAATGTAAATCATTACCCTGTTGAGCAAGTGTGGAGTTTGCTCCGCTTTTCAAAACTGCTTTATATGGCATGAACAATAACACGAATTTCAAGACAGGGTAGAAATGGGATTTAAACTCCCCCACACCCATTTGCCTCTCAGGGATCCTGAAGTACTGTGGTCTAGGTTTGGAGGTACAGAGACGTTTTATTCCCGGTGAAATTGGAACTAGGTGCCTGCATTTCCCTGTGGATCTGGCTCTTAACTGCATGGAAAGGCCACTTTGTAACAGCAGAGAGGAACATAAATATTTGGCCAAGGATGCCAAAGCTAACAGCTTCTTTTTGGGAAACTGCCCTGGCATCTTTATTGTCCACAGAGTGGCTGAGCCTTCTGGTTAAGGTTTCAATGAGGTCCTTAGCTTGCTTCTCTTAGAAAGATGAAGAGCTGAGTTGATTTGAGACCATTACTCCGGGATAGTTCATTGATTCCTTCACTCGATTTCTGAGTACTGCAGGCAGGAGTGATGTTTGCGGTCTTCCAAAGCACACGTACCCCAGTTTGTGAACGTCACAAGCCAGTAGCCTTTTCCAGGTGGTAATGTTCTTGGAGGTTCAGTACTGGGGCTTGCTATCGATGCAGTTCCATGCATTTGGTGGTGATGGCTGTGTTGAGCAATGATGAAAGCTGATGAGCATAGACAGGAAGGGAGGTGGCTCCAGGAAAACTTGAAAAACAAGAAGCATTGTTTTGTTCTGAATGTTGATAGTTTTGTGTAACTTGGGCAACTGTTTACTATTCTTGCTGTACAGGAGAGGAGGGAAGTGTATGAGTAATCAACTCTGATGAATGGCTTTCCTTTGCTCACAAAGTGATAGTTGCACCCTCTGCCAGACCCATTTTCAAACAATCCGTGGCCTCGATTTTACTTTATGTCATCTTTCATATTCCTTTAGTGCAATTTCGTTTGCAGCTCGGGGTTTCAGGATTCTTCAGAGGGTTTCTGAGTTTGGCCTGCTCCCTGGAAGCCATCATTGCCCATCCATCCCACTGCTGTCTGCAGGACAGTAGAGAGGGTGTGCACCCTTGGCAGGTACGGCCCCTCCTGTAGTAGCAAAGCTACCATTAAGAACAGCAGGTGATGTTCTCCAGGGAGATTCCATAATACTTTCCCTAGATGATGCAGAATCACCTCTAGCTTATCTACTAGAAGGAAGAGTCCCCTGTACAAAGAGCATGTGAAGATGGCAAGCATTTACTTCTGCCTCTTTGTTCTAGCTGAGCTGCCACTACCACCCAAGCAGATTCGCCAAGTTTTCTTCTAGTACCTCTCCTCTCCATCTCCAGCACGATTCCACTAGATGGTGCCAAGAACTCTCGTGCAGTTGCAATGAGTCTGAGGCCTTTACTTGCTTTGTGCCTCAATGAGAAGATGCCTCTGGCTTGGTACACAGGCTTTTCAGGAACTGTTTCCTCAAGGGTCTGTTTCCCAGATCTGCCTCTCAATCAAGGAAGAGATTTATGAAGTGGAAAGATATCACAGAGAAAAGCTGGCATGAGAGGAGGGAGGGGGGAAGATTGTCTTCTGGAGTGTGGGTAGAATTTTCACAAGCTGTACAATCCATAATTTCTTTTGTGGGATTTCCTTTGTTTTTTATATGATTCTCTAAACAGTATAACTTTTAGTGAGAGGAAGGAAAGTGCAAGGGCTACCCAAAACAATGCACCGTGAGCTCTTCTCTAAACAGCTCTCTATGCCCTTCAGGTCTGACCTGAAGCAGCTTCTCATAAAGCAGCTCTGTCCAGCAGCTAGTTCCATCAGTGTATCCTCACTCTGATTTATCACTCACAGTTTTCTCCCAAACAGAGGATTCTAGGATGCACACAATTATTTTCATTTTAGGAACTAGTATCCTCTAAGACCACTTAAAATTGGCAAATTCCCTATACCTGTCCTTGTATGAAAGACAAATACATCACTGAGTCCCACGAATGCTTATCATCTCGAGAGTTCTCATTTTAAGAGCAATATCCGTATTTATTTTGGTGAAGCCATTAAGCATTGTAGCTAATCTGAAGCGCTGAGAAATTAAGCAGGTGACATATCTGGGGATGAAGCCCAGCTTCAGATGTTAACTCCTCTCCAAGTCTCAAGAGCAAATCCTCCAAAACTGTAGAACTCCTTAATTCATCAATTTCTGATGCATATCACTTCCTTAAGGGATTTCTAAACTTAGGTTGTCAATAATTCCTGGCTCCTGGAGCAGACCCTTGTTTTCCAGATTATTTAAAATAAGCAAATAAGCAAATAGCACAAGTTTGATGGTTCCTTTTTTTTTTTTTAAACACACCTGGTTTTGCTCTCTAGTAAATACAATTTACCTCACTTACTTTTGCAGAGTGAATGGGACAGGCTCTGGCAAATGTGTATATTGTGGTTTACTGTGACAGACAGTTAAAAACCTAGATCATTGCATTTTTACTTCCTTTTTATTTTCTTCCCCTAATCTTCTTCCATTTCTGAACTTGCTTGTCCTTTATTTTCTGTCTATCTCATTTCTTAGCCCACTCCTCCCAGCCCTCTGCCGATTTGCCTCCCCTGTCCTCTTTCCCTGTCCTCCAAATGACTACACAAGCCACGGCAGTCACATCTTCTTGACATTATCCCATCAGCAGACTGTGGCTGTGCCATGTTAGTGTGCATATGTTGTGACAAAAGCGGTACAACCAGATAGGGAAACAGGGGATCAAGTACCCCCTAAGGCCTTCAGAGAATCACAGGGAAGGAGAAGCAAGAGCTGAGTTTTTTTGACAGAAGAAGATCCAGCTGTTCTGGGGGAGTGTTAGATCCAGCTGTCAGCTGAAATATTTAAAGGAGATATTTTCTGTATTTAAAATCCTCTTCATTCCCCCAAGCATTCCCCTTGCAGCGCTGCTTAATTGCAGCTCATCTGCAGTTTCCACTGTTACTTACACTGTGTTCTTTGCATTCCTGAATTTAGGACTGCTCTCAAAAGCAGGTGTGGCTGTAGAAACTTCTTAATAGAAAAGGAGTCCCCTCTTCCTGCTGAGCAGGTAGTGTTGGAACCAGAATCTGAACGAGCCAGATGGGACCAGCTGTGCAGTTTGCATGGTGTAGGAGCCTGAGCAGAGGCAACACTGAGTCCTGTCTGTTCGCATGCAGGGGTGGAAAGCAGGGCAGCTAATGTGTTGTTGGGAGGCGACCCATGGAATATGGAACAGTCTCTGCTGGAAGCTGACTTTGAGATAAAACCCTGTGAGTAGAGACCCTCCTTATCCCCAGTAGGTTCCATCAAACAAGATGGCACATGCATTGCTTACTCCTGTGCCAGGCAGATATTATAAAGCTTGTCTATATATATTATGGCAGTGACACAAGATGATGGATTTAGACTCCAAGGTTTAGGTGTGCGATGCAGAGATATAGAGAACAAACTCTAAAAAAGAAGAAGCTAACATAGGTAAGGGAAGCACCCCAAAAAGGTAATGATCGAAAAGGCCTGACTGGAAAGGATAAATGATTCCTTATTTCTGCATCTTTCCTCACTCTCTCCTAAAATGTACACAAATGTACATGGCCCATTTTCTTTACTACTCATTCAAAAATACGAAGTTTATTTCCCTAAATATCATCTCATCTTTAAAGTTGGAGTAAATTCCCACCCAACCTAAAAATTGACCCTCTGATTTCTTTGAAAGAGCTTCCACAGCCACCTTGTAATGAGAACAGTGGTAAACTGCTGAGGAGCCCTTTGTGGTACCCTGTTCCCTCAGCGGCTCTAATACCTTTTTGATTATCTCAGTGGACACAGATATAAATGCTGCACCTTGGATCCCTCACTTGCAAGCTATCTCAATTTTTTTTGCATTTTCTTTTTAAAATAAAAATGACTGCAGATGTTTATGCCCCTGTAATACATTATGTATTATTTTGTTTTAAGCGCTGCCTTTTGCATCCTGACAGTAACAATAAAATGTGAGTATGGGATTCCTAATACAGACAGACTAATGTTTCCACTGCTAGCCTTCCCTATCTCTTCTTTTTTTCTTTCTGCTCTCTAAGCACTTTTCTAAAGGCTCCTTTTATATTCCTAATAAAATTAGAGCAAAATACATCGATTTACTGGAAAAGAGGGTTTGGATTTTTTTCCTTGGTGATAGCACTTTCTCCACCACCCAACTCTTAAAACTGCTGGTGAATATTCCATGTAAAAGGCATTCAGTTTCTTCTTTTTGAGGGTTTCTGGGTTTTTTTCTTTTTTTTTTTTTTTTTTGGGGGGGGTGGTGGTTTTGGGGATGGGATTTTGTTGGGGTTTTTTTTTTGGGTGGCAGGGTTGTCTAGTTTCTGGGGTTAGGTTTTTTGCTGTTTTTTTTGGGGGGGGGGGGTTAGCTGGTTTTGGTTGGTTGGGTTTTTGTTGCTGTTGTTCTTTTTTATTATTTCCATGATAATTTTTCCCCCTTGATTCTGAGAATACTCTGCTTGATGCCTGCACTATGGACCATTTTGTCTATGCTGATCTTCTGAAGTACTTACCTTTCATGAGTGCATTTTAGTCTTATCTCCAAATACCAGTAAATGGCTGGTCTGCTCATAGTGGGAACCGATCAGGATGGGACCTCTTTACTCCTTTCCCATCTATAGATTGTGCAATCCATATCCTGATGTCTGATTTTCATTTTAGTGTAATGGATTCCCCCCTTGCCCTACTCCTTATTTGCCTCTAAAACCAACTTCAGCCAGCTGTTAGATTATCAGATCAAACTTGGTGGTGGTGTTACACTGATGTAGGCAATCTTACCTGACAAATTAGTCCTGTTGTGGTCATACTGCTGAATCTCACACTTGTAAGTTGTGCATCGGGTTCTTTATTTCCTGCTGAGATTTGTGTAGATTCCATTGTTTTGCGCTCTCAGAGCAGCCTGCTTGCAGTTACAATAAGAGGAAGGAGCAATCAAAGCCCATTGGGTTTGTTCATACTCCACACCACTGGAAAGCTTTCAGAACCCATCACTGTGCTGAGGGGATTTAAGATTTCTGAGATATTCACTTAGTTATGGAGTAGGCTAAAATCTGTCATGCTGATTTAATGAGAGAGGAGGAGAGGGAAGAGACACAGACACACACAAAAAAAGCAATTTTCCTTGTAACAGTTGTGTTAAAATATTGATACAGATGCATAGCAGAAAAACTTAACGAGTTGTTAGTGTTAGAAATAATGCCAGCATTAGACATCTCTTGTGTGCAGAGTTTCCAAGATGGCGTTTAGAGTTTCTGAGAAAGAGATCTCATGAGAAACGTGGAATTGCTCTACCTGGATCAGACCGGTGACACTTCAGTCTTGTGTCCTCTCCCAAGGCATCTAAAACTGTCCTGTCCTTAACCACAGAAGGTAGCACTGATAGAGGGCATAGTGTGGTGAAAATCTGTCTGTTTTTACCAAAAGCTTAGAGTAAGGTTGGGTGCTGAATGTTCTTGAGTGCCCTTTATACTGCATCTCTTACCAAGGGTAGACTTTGAGTTGAGAACTAAGAGCTTCTGGTTAAGACAGTACGTTGGCAGACACCCTATCCAATCTTGATTCCGAACTGTTGCAAAGTTTATATACCTTGGGCACATCACTTGTTCTGTGCATTACTCTTATAAAATTCTTCCCACCCATCCCCCTTTTCTCTGTAGCATCCTTTGACTCTGCAGAGTCAAAAACATGATAGAAAATATTTCTCTTCCATGCATTTTTACTGTTTTCAGTACTGTGATTCCCTGATTTTGATCAAGGCTTCAGCTTCTGACACCCAGATGCTCTTGCTGGTTTGATTCCTTGTCAAATTGGGATGTCTCAAGCCTTTCAGATGGTGAGCTTTTCCTGGAATGGATGTTCCCTGGAATACTACAGCTTCACTTTGGGTTTAAGAAAAAGATGTGGATACAATGGGGATGTATGCAGCAAGAGAGACTTCAGAGTGACCCAAAAAGTCTTTTCCAATCCTTTCCCTGGTCATGGGCTCTTTCATTGGTTCTTACTCCTGGAAAAGTCACTGAATTAATCCATTCTGCAGAGCATAAACCAAGTCAAATGGGATATGCTGGGCTCTGTTAATGCAGACCTCTATCCATCAGAGACTCAGCTGAGACCAGTAAATCTGAGCATTCCCTTTAAGATGAAAATGAGAAAGGAATTAATTTTAATGAGTGATGTTTTTGCTGCTGCTTGCCCTGTCGTGTGTGGCCTCTGTGTAGGCGGTGGGATCTGCCATAATGTCAGTGCTCCATGATCAAACCCCTTCCAAAAGGGGATAAGTTACATGTGTTTCTGTGTCAATTCCAGTCCCTGAAGAACGCTGCCAATCCATTAAGAGCCTGGCAGGCTGTACTGGGAAATGCTAGCATGGGAACAGAAGAGAGAGGCAAGCCTGAGAATAAGGAGGGAGGAAAGATTAATCTCAGCAGCAATTCTGTATCCAAAAAGGACTTCCAGGGATGCACTGTCTTCAGCTTGTACTTTGCAGAATGCTGTTCACTTTGCTGAATGGCTTACCAAGAAGACCTCCTAGCAGAAGAGATTTCCCTTACAACTACAGACCATTCCTGTACTGTACAGTTTGCTTGGCATCCCTGGCTCTTGCTTGCCACTACCTGATATTATAGAGACCTGAGAAAACTATCAGTATGTTGGGCTGTGCTCTTCAACAGTCAGCTTCAAATGAAATGCTTGAGTCCTATTATGTATTAACCCTTTGAATACCCGGTCCTTTGTGTTACTGAAGCCAAGTGTGGCTTTGCACTGGATTCAGTAAGTATTGGTTCCTGGTCATAGTCAAAAATTAAAGACAAAACTGAATTTTGTTTCTCTTCGATCTGACTTTTTCTTTCTGTATCTGTCTCTACAGAGAGCAAGGACTAGGAAATCCTGCTGCCATGGTATCTATTGCTGCCCCTGGTGGGTTTCTGAGAACAGACTGGACTGAGAGCTGCCAAAATTGTTTTGTCTTACTTCAGGTGGTCTGATACTTGTAGGCTCCCAAGCAGAAAGGATATCCCTTTTCATTGGGTGTGATGACAGGATAGGAGTGTTTTATACTAAAGAAAGGAAGTGAAGTGAGCGCTCTATAGTATTTTGAACCAAGGCTGGACTCAAAGGAGGGTGCACAAGACAGCATGTGGAGGACTCAGTCCCGATCCGATGCCTGTCAACCGTAAATAAATCTTCAAAATTCTTCTCACATTTGAAATGAATTGTTAGGGGAGGAAGGGCGGTAGCTTTTAATATACATCGCTTAACTGTAGATAGATCTGCACGAACCCCTCCTTTGCATCCCCTTATGTCAAGGTTACCAAAAAGACTTCTGTCTTCCACTGCTGAAATCTCTGTTCATTTAGGGGGGAGGGAGTGATAGCTCCATCAAAAACCTACCAGGTGTCCACAGGTAGCAACAGTAATGGAACAGCAATGTGGGAATTGAAAGGACAAGGAGCCTGTGAAGCAGGGGTATTGCTGCAGTGCTGCTATTAAATGATCATGGACATCATTAAATGAGTGGCATCAAGTACCAAGCTTTCAAAAGCTGTCTTTCTCTTTTCTGGGGAAGTTCCAGCTTGATTACCAAGTGCCCTACTTGAGATAGACCTTAGAAAGGAACCATGAAAAGTAGAGAAGCTTTTTTTTTTTTTTTTTTGAGAGAAATAAGAGGACGATTTCTAGCCAGTTTCTCAAATTTGCACAATTTTGAGTGAAAACTGCACCAGGTACCTGCCATGTCACATATTGCTTATTGAAAAGGGACTCCCAACCCGTTTCCATTCTCTTTGCTGGCGTACATTAGTGAAGCACCATTGTCTACCAGACCTACTAGCCAATCTGAGCACAACTTATCATTGGACTCTTTTGATGAGAATACTGACTGGTGTTGCCTTCTGGGATCCAGTGCAACTGACCCAGTGCTGCTGTGTGGGACAGGAGTTGTGGGATCTTGGCACAGACTGATGTATTTGGTTCCTTTCTGGCTGGGACCCTGGCTACACCCTGTGCTTGTGAGCTGTTCTTTTTTTGCCAGCTTCCCTCAGAGTCATGAAGTGCCCCTACAAACCACATGCCGAGAGCACTCCATTCAGGTTTGTCTGCCTTCAAACCCCAGTTTGCCTGGTCCCTGAAGCAGGCTCAGAGAGCAATCGAAGCCACTGCAGTGCAATTTCCGACTGAGAATTTCCTTCCTATTTCTGAGCGAGTATGTGTCTGTGTATTTACGTATTGGAGGAAAAAAAAAACAAAAAACCTAAACCAAAAAAAACCAACCACCACACACAAAACCCCACAACATTTTGGTTTTGTGCACTAAGCACTTTTGAGGGCAATATGGGGCCCTGTAATATGGAGGTTTATAACCTCCTCAGCTAATGCTCTCTGACACTCTGTTTTGATATCATTACTACATTATACTCACAATTTTTGAGTGAAAAAATACAGTACTTAGAAAGTCGAAATTCATAAATAAATTCATGTCAAACCGCACTTAATATTGATTTTGTTAGTGTTCAGATTCAATAATAAGGTACTGCGTGCATGAATATTTAAATATAATCATCATTTCTGCATCTCCTAATGGCCTCTGCTCTTCTACACTCAATTTAAACACAATTTAAAAACTATAATGTATTGAAAAATACTAGGATTTAGCAATAAATCACCATTGGGATACTCCAAGCCTTTTATAGGATGGCTCAATATCTGCTTCTCAAGGGACAGCACAATTAGATTCATGTTTTTAAACTTCTCAATTATCCATATACCATAATTTTATGTGAAAGTTTGTTTCTCTTCCTCCCCCTCCACCCCAGCTCCCCCTCTTCACCCCCCACCAGATACTCTCCCAGTAGGAAGCAGAGAAATCACTAAGTGTTCTCTGAGATGGGTTAGTATAGTAAAAAGGAGTCAGAGGTCACAGTCCTCAAACTGAATTAAATCCAGAGGCTGTCAGGGAAAGCAGAACGCTGACTCACTTAATCACATTATTTGGGGAAAAATATAGGGGGAGGAGAGAGATAAAATGACTCAAAATGAACTCGCCAAGGAGGAAACGGAGTTTTTATATTTATTTAAAAAGCAATATTCGTCTTTATCAAATAGACACAGGACGGTTCGATGAGGATGGAGCTGGCTGGACATTTGCGCAATCGCAGGCAGGAGAGCTCTGGCAAGCAGTTTTTTCCTGAGCAGGATCAGTGAGGGAAGGATGCGGTGCCCTCGGTTCCTTCAGTGCCAGGCTGGGTTATGTATTGGTGGGGGGTGTTTCTGTAGTGCTGGTCACTAACCCATCTGCAAACCACACCCTTTGAGGTAGGTCATTATCATTATCCTCATTTTACATATGGGGAAACTGAGGCACTGGTGGATGAAGTCATTGTGGCAGAGCCCCAGTGACAGAGCGGGGGTTTTGGGTTCCAAATGCTAAACCCTCTGCACAAGCTATATGGCCATTCTCTCTCACCAGTGTCCTCAGAGACCATGATGGAGAGAGATATTAAAAGGATATAGCCTTGGAATCTAAAATAGTATCACTAACATCTTAGAAGAGCAGTAAATCCCGGTGGCATTGGTGTGGGATTGACTCTGCTGGTGTTGTGGGTGGCTTGCCAGTTTTATTCGATGCTATCAGATGTGAGGAAATGCTCAATAGGGGAAGAGAGGAGTGGAGGTCTGGTGTCCAATGGAGAGGACGTGGCCAAGTCACTGGGTGACACTGGCAGTGTCACACAGTGCCCTTGCGACGCTTTACAAATTGTGATGTGGGTCTGGGAGTCACTGTTGGTAGGAGATCAAAGAGTAGCCTGACTAACAGCATCCATGCACCCTGATAGGTGGAGGGAGGGCAAAGGTATTCCAAGATGCACACAGACTGCTTACCTTTGTGATCCCCAATCAAGTGTCCAGAACTCCTCCAGGCAACCCTGGGTCTGGCTGAGTTTTTGCTTATATTCCATATTTCACCTAAATTCACTAGAACTGTTTTTTAAAGACATTTACTGTGTTGCATTGGAACTGGTTTTTATCTCATACTTCTGACAAAGCATCAGCTCCTGCTGCCTCGTGATCACATCAAAGCTGTAAAGTCCTATGAGTGGATAAAACAGATGTAATCAATGGGAGAAAACTCTAACCCAGATGAGATGTTGCCATTCTGTCTGCCAGGCCAATCGGCTTTGAAGGTGTGTTCATTCATTTCTGTGGGAGGGCAAGACAGACAGTCCTTTTCTTGATAGGTGGGAACCGCTTTCACCTCTAACAGTTCTAGAGCTCTCTTGTCCGGCTTTTGTGTTGATCTGCAAAATATGTTTGTAATCCTGATACCAAATATTGTCTGCCTTCCGTTTGCTCATGTGGGGAGGAAGGGAGAGCAAATTTCTCTGTAAGAAACAAGGGAGGGTTTGGGAAGATCATTGCAACAATTATGTGGGTGCATCCAGATCTTAAATGATTTTTTCTAGGCTGTTTTGTAACTCCTCCAAAGTGTCAAAAAGTAGAAACAAAGTCTCATCTGAAGGGAATGATGTATGGCAAATGCAGGTCATCACATGATTTCACCAGTTTTTCAGTGGATTCCTTCTTCAAGTATGTAGAATATTAGGGAGCACCTGGATCTGTGTGTTAGGGAATGGAGTACTGGTACTTGTTGGAGGTCTGCTAGCACACCGCACTTCAGCTTGGTGGAAGCTGTTGGGGAAGGCACACCTCGATGAGCGGCAGACTTGGACTTGCAGATAGAGGTGCAAATTCCAGAAGAGCTTCCACAGCTCTCCGAGAGGAGACAGTCAGGTACTAAGGAAAAAGCTGGCAGCAAAAAACATTGAAGGTTTTTCACAGTTGCCTGCTCACAGACCATAGCCACGTCACCCAGGACAGGAATTTCCTGTCCTGCCTAACGTGGTTGTCCCTTTCCATTTATTTTCCAGTGTGCTGACAAGATACCCGATACCGCTCACGTTACAGCCACGCGCTTCTCTTTTCAGGACCATCGCCCTGTCGCAGTAGATAGAGGGAGCGAGTGAAGCCCTAACGTTCTTGTTGCTCATAAGGACCGTCCCGCAGTGGAACGCCCGCGGTCTGCAGGTGGCGCTCTGGCCCTGCCGGGGGGGCTCGGGGAGCTGCCTGCAACCGCTCCGTGCGGGGTGTCCTCGCTGCGATTGTGGGCATGGGTGTCTGGCTGGCATCCCCACCATGCAGGCTGGGGTGGGGAGCCGGCTGGCATCCCCTCCATGAGGGGTGAAGGCAACGGAGAGACAGGAGGTCAGCCCAGTGCTCACCAGCTGAGCTGGGTACCAGCTGAGCATTGTTTAAAACAAGTGTGCTTGGTGAAAAGCCACTGGTATCTGTGGCCTGTCCCAACAGATGTCACCAACAGATCTGTATTGATTCCAAGGTTGGGACCTTGTCAGTGGTGGAGGCAGATGGCACGTTGCTAATAAGTAATGAGTGCTGCTGGCAAAGTTGTGAGGAGAGATTGGATCAGTGGGATAATGTAGCGGCACGATGCCATGGGCAAGTAAGGGGCATCTTAGACCATCTTTGTCTTCTCTACATTAATTCCTTTTTTTCTGACTGTGTGAAGTGTAAATTTCTTACCTTCTCTGAATCTTTGCTTTTCTTCTGGTTTTCTGTCCTTTTCCCACTCTCTTTTCTCTCATTTCTCCCCCCCCACCTTTTTTTTTTTCTTCTTATTTGATGCTCATTCCTTTGCCTAGAATATTTTTGGCTACCTACCAGTAGCATCCCTTTCATGTTTATACCTCACTGCATCATGTTGGGGAGGAGAGGGAGTGAAGACTAAGGACATTACTTGATGGCTGTTGTAGAAGAGGGTGGGTGTTACAATGGGTCTGAGAAAAGGTCTGTGGATCACTTTGGATAAACATCTTTGATTCCAAATGTGGTGATAGACATATCACTGCTCAACAGATTGGGTTTCTTACTGTTATCAGACTTGCTTCAGTTATCAGAACAGGAGCCAGAACTTGGAGCACTACCATGCACAGACTATGAACGGCAATAGCAGGGAGCACGTGCGTCCAAGCACGTAAATAAAAACACTTTAGCTCTCAGGAGTGATAGGTACATTTCTACGTTCTTATATGCACTAGGAATTCTATTTAAACATCACAAATACTGAAGAAGGACTACTCATCTCCTGTCTTCCCACAGACAGGTACACCCAAATGAATTAAGTGGTCATTATTGTATGTATTTACGGTTTTTCTACTACCTGTTGTATGGCAACTTGAATAGCACAGTAGACTGAATAGTACCTACTTATTTGGTGGGGAGTATGGTTAAACCAAGGAGAAATTCAAGCATGATTGCTTTCCTGATGATTTTTTTGTTATTTGTGTGGGCTGGCTGCATTTCCCAGTGCCAAGATTATATCGTGTCTAAATTCTTCTTACGAAGGAAGATCCCTTTCCCATTTCCTGCAGAAAGTGACCAAAGCTCAGCATCTCCAACTTCGTTTGGTGATATCACATGACACAAGACACCATTCTCAGTAGCACAGAACCTGGGGTTACATTCTTTAACCGTGTGCCCAGCAGCTGGAGGCCACCATTAAGAGTCCCCAGTGCTACCTGCTGCCACTTTTCTTAATGAACTCTCTGAATTAAATTTGATGACCAGAAGAAACATGACCAAAGAAATACACTGAAGTGTAAAAGGTGGGTCCCTTGGTCTTTCAGTTGTGATCCAATAAATTTTATTTTATTACTGAAAGGTAAAGAACAGTTGTGAGTTCCCTTTCCTGTGATAAGGGCTTTTCACTTCTACCTAAGTTGCAGCTCTCTTTGTTACTGCAATTTCTGGATTGCAGTAACAATCGACGGATTCTCTTTCAGAACCTGACTATGATAGCTAAAAATCTGGACTGAGATGCAGCTCCAGGGAATCTGTTTGCAAAAGGAAGAAAGCCTGAGTGCCTGTAGAAGCTGGTTCTGCATTTGGCCTCAAAGCTTCTATTTTCCTAAAAAGGAAAGGGCAAATAAGCATTGAACAGTGTTTCTTTGAAAGCTGTGAAAATTCGAACAGGTGTGAGCACAGGCAGCTGCTAGGGTGCTGTGTGCAGATATTCCTGCTAATGCCTCCTTAGAACTTAATCTCTGAAACCATCTGCTTATGGTGAGCACATGTCCTGGAGGAGGGGGGCAGAAGCAAATCCAGCAGCCTTACAACTTCTTCCACTGTAGTCCGAGTCAGAATTTTGAATAGCAGAATAAGACTGAGTTGTGTGTCAAGAGGCTTTAGTCTCAGTTTTTAGGAGGCAGGAAAACTCCTGTGTCAGTTCCCCAAGTTCAGGGTGGTTTCTGGATGAGTCTCAGAGGTCAAGAGCAGACTCATGACTGTCTGAACAAAAACAACACACAAGTTTAATGATTCTGCCATCAGCAGAACCCTATGTTCCCACAAATATGTGGGAGCAATTTTTCTTATTTGAAATGTCAGTCCGAATAAGATCAGCTAAAAACTCCAGCCTATGCATTACTCTGGTTTTCCAGTCTGCAGTCACTGTTGAGTAAGTCCTTTGGGTTGTCACCTTCAGTCCAGCTCTGATACTTTCCAATGGAGCCTCCAAGAGTTACCTTTGAGCAAATCACTTCTCTTCCTTATGCCTTTCTTCTCCCCCTGTTTCTTTGCTTTTTGACTTTGGGAGAGACAGGGGTCTCTGTTAGTTTTTCAGCATGACATACCAGAGGATCTGAGATGTTACTGCACTAATAAGCAAACCAAACTCACCCACTGCTGCCTGCTTTTTCTGCTCACTCTTTACCTGTGTACATTTGTTCGCAGAGGCGAAATTGCTCTCAGCCACTGACCTATTAATGAAAAGCTAGTTTATCAACTTTGGCAAAAGAAGAAAGCAGTACTAGCCACTGCTGCCCTGTGGCTGCCAGAAGCAGTATGGTGACAGGAATGGGTCATACTTCAGCCAGTGACTGAAGGGTCCCCAGCTTCAGAGAGACATTCAGGGACTTCCTCTGCATTTGGTGCTGGTCATAAAAAATTGATTATCCTTTGTTACAGCTTCACTTCTGTCACTTTCCATCCCAGAGTCTGTTTTTTACAGAAAACAAGCTACATTCATCAAAAATGACAGAACACAGACTTAATGTAATCATGTATGGAAACATGAATTGCAAATGCAGAACACAAGCCCTAAAATATATTTTCCATTACTGCCACAAAATGAAATAATTATGAACATTTTCCCCGAGAATGAGAACACATGTAGAGTACACTGACACCTCAAAATCTGCTGCCGTGTCCTGGCCTCAGGTGCAGGTAGCCTTTGTGCCTATCAGCCGGGCAGGGATCTGCTGGTATCAGAGGAGGTGGCTGTGTTACAATCCTCACCGTGGAAACTTGTGTTGGTTATTAGGTACAGAAGTTTCTGCAGGTTCATTTGGGTGACCTTCCGACCATCACTGCTTGTTAAAGATCTCCCTGTACCCTTAAGCATAACTGAGAAGAGGTGCTAGAAACATAGACCATGCGGTGTTGCTTAATTCTAGATTCTGCTTCTAACTACTATTGGATTGCTTGCTGATAACATCGAATAAGTGTTTTCATCCCTAGCCTGCTTTCAGACACAAGCTGTAAAACTTCAGATATACCTATTTAAAAATAAAATCTGTTAATTGATTTAGAGTTGGTACGGGACGACACGTTAATCAGATTCTTCCTTTCCCTTGCAGACACACTGGACGGCAGTTTTGCCATGCTCTGAACATTTGTTATACTGTGCTCCAGATGTGGCTGCCTTTCATAGACAGGTGACATTATACCAGTCTGATTATTATTTTATCTGATTACTTTATTTGTTTGTAACTTGCTTTAATATCAGAAATGTAAATTATTGGATTGCCTCTCTTGATCAAGCTGTCAGGAGAGGCAATGAAGAAGAGTAATAGAATTTGGAATAGCCAATCTGTAAACTAAACAAAATCCAGGAGTTGCTCAGTTATTTAGATTATATTAAACATATGCAAGTTCTTATCCAGCCTGTACTTGCCACAGTTCTGCAAATACAAAGCTACTGATAAGGGGTGTTGGAGCCTGCCCCACTGAAGGATAGTTGGATATGGATCACGGTGATGTTTGTAAGGGAAACTACTAGTTTTATCAAAGCGTTGTACTCAGACACCACTGAGTGCTGATGGAATGATAGAGAGAATACGGTAGAAAGACAGTGGCTGGTTTACATCTCATCCAGCAGAAGCTGTTCTAAGTGACTTACTGATCTCTGATTCAGCCACAGCTGTGGGTTAAATGATGGGATATTTAAGAGTCTAAATGCACCCAACAGGAGGTGCTGAAGAGAGCCATGCTATATTGGGGTGAAATTTTTTCCCCTAAAGAGGACGACCCTGTCATAAAAAGAAGAGGGACAGGTTTTGTTCTAAATTAATTAAAACCATATCTTTGCATGAGAGCAATTCAAATTATAAAAAATACATAAACCAACCAGACTCAGCAGCTGTAGAATCAAGAGAAAATCTGGATTTGGAAAAGATTCTTAACTTTTTGGTAATGTGACAGTAAGAAAAACATTTGGTCTTAAGTATCTTTCCAGCTGTTTACACAGAAGCTGTGTCTTCTCTACCAAGTTTGCTTAAGAGATTTCATAGACATGTTCATATGATCATCTAAATGCAATTTCTGTATATATATGCACATATCTCCACATCCTTGGACATTTGACACACTTTATGTGCACGTACATAATCTTATCAAATTAACTTCCTCTTTGAATTAATGTGCTTATGTGCATATGCACCGGTATGTCCCAAGGTGCATATATGTATCTTTGTTCATATTCCCATGCATGCATGAGGCGATCAACATAGTCAAATTGGAAAATTAGGTTATTCCAAATCTGTGTTATTTCTCATTTTGTTCCCAGGGGGTAAATGGACCCATTCCAAATGAAAGGTAATCTTGGGACCTGAAGTTTTGCATTTCAGCATATAGTGTGGTTTTAACACTCTGTACCATCAACTGTGAGCTCTTCAGGGCAGTTTGTAGATTACCTTCCTGTTTATGCAGCAAAGGCAATGTCAGATTGATTAAGAATTTAGATGCTAGGACACTGCAAATAGTTAATAAAAATGGTCAGATTCTATGGAAATATTAGATGAACTGGGCAGGCAGGATGCTAAAAGAACCTACAAAGCCATCCATATAAACCTGTGCAGAAAGTTTGTCACTGTTTTTTCCACTTAGTTGAAATACTTTCCCTACAACTTGGAACACGTACTCATTTCAGTGTTGCCTTTACATGGCTCATAAAATCTATCACATGTGGACATTACATAATCTGTAGAACTAATATACATATGCATATGTAGTAGGAAGCTCAAACTTTCATAAACATTCTGGTCATACATCAAACATGTCATTATTGCAGGTAACCATCTACATACAGCTTATGTGGGTCATCAGAAAGATGTGTGTCAAATATACTTTTACACAGACTTATGTACATAGATTTTACGCTTGTGTGCATTTAGCCAGGAGTATATGTACAGGTATTAATGGAAGCAGGGAATCCAGTAGCCCGTACAGGTAGTATGTTGGCACCTTCCAGAAGAGGGCACCTGTCTCCCGATGCAGGCAGCGTTCCCAAAACAATTGCCCCCAGCCTTTTGCACCTGGGCACTCACATCTCGCCTGCCAATTTGAGGTTAACAGTGCCAGCACAGAGTGAAATATTAAGTCAGCCTCTCGAAATTCAAAGTGTTTCTTTTAATTAATGGGTGGATGCCACAAGTTGATCCGATCCAGCTCTTAAATTAATCTTAATTACATGGATTTTGTAACTTTGGCATTAGCCAGCCGCACAAAATATGTATTTCATAATCCTAGAAACGGGTGAAAAAGACTGCTGCTGAGCTGAGAAGTCAGCTGATGATGTTATCGGCCTCTGTGGCTGTGGGTGTAAGTGTCATTGGGGTGTGTCTGAGATCTTATCAGGAATACCAAATTAATTTGCTCCTGCAAATATCAAAACAAGCTTTTTTGCCGGCAAGTAGGGAATAGGCAAGAGATTCCTGAGCTGCTATATTTGGAGTTTCTGTGCCATTCAGTGCTGATACAGTAAAGAATCAGGTATGGGAAGCTGGTGATCTGTCCTGTTTGGTAATGAGATTTGAGTGTCTACCCAAAGAGTGTCACTCAAGCCTTTAGCTGTTCACGTATACTTGTGGATTTTGAGATCAAGAATTCTTCCAAAGTAGCTCAGCCATTGGCATGCTGTGTGTGCCTGGTCAAGGGGAGGAAGGCTTTCTATCCCTGTGCTTTGTTTTCCTTCTGTGTGTTTGTTTGTTCAGACTTCTCTTTTTCTGGATAGGAGCATCCCCCTAGCATCTGTCCATTCAGCATTGTATGACATCTAGGTGCTACTGTGCTGCAGATTATGATAATGGATAAATTGAATTATCTCAGGAGAATTGATATTTGTTCTCCCTGCTAGGGATGAGCATCCCGGATCTCTCTGAGCATGCGTCATGCCAACTTTAAATAGAAAACAAAGCTGGGAATAGAGGGTCAGGGATATTCATAGGAAATGCAGATACACAATTTGCCTAACCAGTCGCTGCATATTTGTTAAATGGAAAGCAGGGCCTTGGCTATCCCCAGGGATTGGCATTCCCTTGGGATTAACATTGCTGCTCACTGGATTACACTCCTGCTTCTGCAGATGAAATTTAAAAATAATAGGGATAAGATTGGGAGTAAACACAATTGCAAGTTATTATTTAGTCATCTTGCTCTAAATCTGAGCCAGAATGAGAGCAGACTCTGTACATAGCCTGGTATGACGGGTTGTGTGGTCATAAAAGGCCATTGGGAGCCTTTTCTGTCACTACTGTGCACTAGAAGTAGAGGAAGACCAATAGCAAAGAGCTGCTGATCTCTTTGTTTGCATGTATGTACCTATGGAGAAATGCTCTGCTGCAAGCCGGTGTACCTACATACGCATTTGTGTACACCTACACCTTTTATTTGTGCCTTCATAAACATCCTTTTCTTCTTCGTTTGCTTTACAACATTTACTGGAAATTTAGAGAGACTTACCTGAAATCTTTGTAGAAACAATTTTTCTCTAGAATGGGCTTGTGAATGTTAATCTGACCGGTGTGTTCTCTCAGTGCCTGTCTGTGTGATATACTTTGTCTGAAGACCGTCCTTCCTTATTCTTAAAAACCCTTTTTATATTTGTCTGATTTTCTATTGCTGGTAATACTTTCTAGCAATTTTACCTTCTAAAGCTTTTCCTGAAGTTCCTTTGCAGGACAAAGTTAGTTTGGATATCATTCTGAAGAATTGTTTTCAGAGTACTTTTGGAAATACAAATGGGAAATTGTTAAACCTCATGTCAATTTGCTTAATTGATGGGAAACTTGATTGTGGCCAGGGAGGAGTGGATCTCTCTACTTTAGTCTTATGAATAATTTGCTCATCTGAAAAGAGAGAAAATCAAGTAAGTCCTGGAAGCCAATGCAACTATCCTCACAGGTGGAGATTCTCCCAAAATACAGAGAAAACCCAGGAAAATTATGTGGCCAGCTCCCTTGGAACACTTTCTAATGCTGAACTTGACTATTTGATTTGTTCTGGTTGGAGCTGGTGGAGTCTTCTGGGGACTCAAATTATTTTTAGTTTAATTTTGTCAGATTTCTTGTGCCTTTTCTTCAAAGCCCTTGTAATGGTAACAGAATCTGTGTTAGATAGACTGCTCCTAAAACACTGTATCATTTTCTTGCCCTTTAGATACTTGAACATCCTCACTTGTGCAATTTCTAATCTCCAAGGCTTGCCAGAGTTGGTGGGACTTAAATAGGAATGATACAGAACTTCCTCCGTTTTCAAATTTGAAAACCTTTAGATTTCTGAACTCATTCAGCGATGGGGAAGAAGCCAGCAGGCAAATGGAGGAACCTTTCCAGCTTTCAGTGTAGGTAGGAAGCACAAGAAGTAAATGTTGGCCCAAAGGGCTACAATAAATAATGAGAGCTCTTCCAAGTATATCAGGGGAAAGAAATACAAGAGAGAGGGTAAGCCCATTAATAAATTAGGAGAGAGCTGGAATCAATGGTGATTCTAAAATGGCTGAGCTACTTAACTTTTTTTTTTTAATTGGTCTTTAAGAGGAAAAATATAGAAATGGAATATGGACCATTAGGAAGTAATGAGCATCTTGGCACCCTGGCTGTTGATGTAAAGCAGATAAGGGAACACTTGAAAAAATGGATAGCAACAAATCAGCAACTCCGGCTGATGAGCATCCTGGGATGTTTGGCTGCTTGAATTCACTGAACTGCTGGCAGGTGTTTTGAAAAGTTGTGGATTAAACAGGCAGGTCCTTCACAGTAAGTCCATATCAATAGTTCTGGAACAAAGACCAGCCTTACAAAGCTCTCAGGAATGATCCCTGCAATTACCACTTACACAGCATCACATTCTCAGTTTGAAGAGGTGCTGAGAGGGGGTACATGAGTTTCAAGATGCTTAAGTTCAGAAAATGGCCAGACTAGACAGTTCATTTGCTTCACATAAATAAAATTACCACTTTTGTCTTCTCCATAAACTTGCACAGTTTGACTGGAGCTGATCCAATTGTGCCAGGGAAAACCCACCTAAGAAATTTACATAATGGTTTGTGGATTAATGTTTAAAAATGGAGCTCCTTCAGAACAGCCTACCAAATCTACTGGTGTCAGCTTTCTTCTGTAAGACTTGAATCTGCTCTGATATTTCCTACAAATGAACCAATTTGATATTTGAACCAGCCTTGTGCTGCTGCTGAGGCCAAACTTTGTCTTCTGTACCTGTTGTTAAGGTTGCTCCTCTGAGCTGAAGTACGATAGAATAGGCTGAAAAGATCAGGGCTTGTTCTAGACTGTCAAAAGGCAGTGCACAAGCACTTTTCGGGGTGGAAGATCTTACTGAGCTGCCATGTAAGATGGTGTAGGATATCATATCCTGGTGCTCTCCTCAGCTTAGAACTACCTAGAGCTTTTTATATCAACAGAAAGAAATATAAAACAGAATATGAAATGCTTACACACATGGATAATTTACTTAAGGTCTTACTTAAGCCTTTCTCTGAAATTCACTGAATAAACCATTCAGCAGTACAGAGCTTCCCCACATTACATTGTTTCAGGTGAATAAATTTGTTTCCCATATTTTCTTAACGATTGAGGTAGTTTACAGACTTTTGCCTAAAGTTATCTTGGCAGGTTAAAAGAACATAGCTGTATTTTATCCTGTGGTAAGACCTATTCCCTTTCTAACTGTCTTCCAAAGGAACTTGTTCCAATCTGGTATACGGTTTAACAGAATTCCAAGTTAGTCCTGAAAGCCTGAGCTCGGGCAAGATGTATGTTAACAGTGCAGCTTGTTAGGAGCTGCAGGCCACTGACCTCAGGGATCAATGAATCCCCAGCCGGGATGACTTGCTAACTGCATCCAGCTCTCTCTCCAGCTCACCGTGCAATGTCCTTCACAGTGTGTAGCCAAGAGATGCAGTGGAGGATAACTCTGCTCAGGTATTTGATACCTGAACGTGTAGGGATTTTTCCATTTGCAAATAATGTAGGGAATACATTAGCACAGAAGCTGAGATTCTCCTGCAGTTACATTTGAATTGTCTGTCTGTCTAATTTCTCTTCCTACGCACCTTCTTTATAACCCCCAGTGAAACAGAAAGCTTAGACCTAAATTATTTCAGTGGGTGAGAGGCAAGAGGTGGGGAACTAATACGAAAATTGCTTGTATTTAAGTCTGTCACTCACACTGGCCTAAAGGAGCTCTAAGACCCTTATCAGTGACCCTTCTAGCCACCCTGTTTCTCCTCTCCTCAAGCATAAACTTGAACTGTTATATACACTTATGGTTGACAGCATACTTTCTTCCCTACCTGCATGTTAAGAGGTAAAATAAGGAAATGTTTGGTGTTGGAAATTAGGAATGCTATCAAGATGAAATTTGAACTTACACTTGCACAGTAAGTGTTCAGAGGACTTGGTGGCACTGCTGAAGTCCAGCAGTGGAGTCCAGGCATAGTTTCCATTTAAAACGGGGGTACCAGCAGCAAAATCACCCCTCTTTGTGGTCACCGAGGAAGCAGTTTTGGCCTATCATAATTTATTAATAAATCTCTTGTGATAACGCCCAGAGATCCAAACACTGGTGTGTTAGAGAAGGGTCTGAGAATGGGGAAATTCAGTTGTCTCATCTCTTCAGTAATGGAGATCTGGTTCAAGACTAAGGCTCCTAGATCCTAGTAATGAATGTAATTAGTTCTAATAATGGGTGAGGTGATACTGGCAAATGAGAGACAGGAGGGTTCGGTTGGGTTCTTATGACCCTGTTCTTGTTTATGCAAAGGTCCTTTTATAGTAATCTGGCAGTGCAAAGAGTTCTGAAAGATGAAGAGTTAAGAGGTTACCCTGTGGATCTCTGGCCGGAAGAGTCGCCTCTGCACATCTAAAAAAGCTGGAGGCAATCAAATACCAAGCAAATACAGCAGACTAAAATCTCCACTGACGTAAATCGGTATCACGCCTTTGATTGCGGTGAAGCTATGCTGATCAAGGCCAGTTGAGGACTTGATCCAGGGAATAAATGATTTTTGCCCTTGGTCTGTGATTCCAAAGTCAAGTCCTTCACGTGACATGTCCCATTCAGTGTTAGGGAAGGTCATATTTCGCCTCCTTCTCTCCACCTGGGCTGTCCGCTCTCCTCTGGAAAAACAGTATTTCCCCATTGCATTCCCAGTCCCTCACGCTTCACCAGAATTAAATTCATCATTCATTTTTTATGGTTCATACATAGCAGTAATTTATGTTTTCAAATATATTGAGGTCACACTTTAGCAGAAAAAGAGTGTTTCACATTTAAATTGAAGGCATGTTCATTCCATTAAATAGAGATATTTTGGATAATTTTAAAAGGCTAAAAGTAGTATAAAGTAACATTAAAATAAAATTTGAGAGATGTAATTACACCTAATCGTACCATAAAATAATCAATACTGCATTACATTATTTCTGACTTCCCCAGTTATAGCCTTTTTTTGTTAAGCTCTGAATATTGATGAGGTCAGGGGGGTCACAGTTGACTCTCTGAGGTCTAATGGAGGTGGAATTAAGGTGATGTCCTCTCCTATTATATCTGCACAAGGAGGTGAGCTCTATACTTTCTCAAACTGGAGAGATAACATGGCATCAGAAGCCAATGCCTCAGCAACATTTCTTGAGCTGATATTAGGCTGGTTACTAGTAAGTGCTGACTGGGAAGGTGGAGGTGCTGTCTCCCCATTGCCGACCCACTCAATTATACACACCAGGATGCAGAGGAAATGATGTTCACATCAACAGAGATCATTAACAGCTGGAGACCTGTGTGTGTGAGGTGGCAAGAACCAGTTCCTTCCAGTTCAGCCAGGACTTTCCGTGTTGTCTCTGCACTCTGTGGGAGATTGAAAAGGGATTTTGTTGTGGTGGTTTGTTCCCTTCTTTTCCCCTTTAGACTTAGCCCTCCACATGACATATCCCTCACTCTGTTAAAACAGCCCATCCAGGTTACACGGCATTCACCCTTCACGAGCCTTGGCGTGGACATGCAACACACCAGCAAAAGCTGGGCAGCTGCCAGGATTCAGTACGTGTGTCTGGAATAGGACCCTATTTCCCTGTTTGTCTCAGAAGGTACAGGTCCGACTGCATCTGAGGGAGTGTCACCCTCTGGCTCTCAGCTGCAATGGATCTGGTCAGTGCTGTTATTCATTTAGGCATCTTGGAGTCATCAGTGGATTTTCATTTGGGGATTCTTTCTGTGTACAGAAAAAGAATTACCTGCCTGGAGACAGCTATATTTTCCCCTGTTTCAGTGTGTACCCTTCTAACAATTTTCTTACTTTGGGCTAGGGCAGTCTAGCATTTCAAGCAAGAGATGAAATACTGGGTGGCCCATGTTCTGCACCCAAATTTCTCATAATGTACTGTTTTGCACCTTTTTGCAAATGGTTTAGAATTTAACCTGGGAAAAGGGCTGGGACCTGAAGAGACATTTAGCAATAACCTTAGGACTTGTATTTTGCCTATGTCTCTCCATCCACACAATGGGTATAAGGATTTTTTAATAGAGATCTGTTTTGCATAATGGATGCAAAGAAAGGTTTCTCTGCTTTTGATGAACTCTTTGAAAAAAGGCAACTAAATGTCATTTTCCTGAGTTCTGATCATAAATACCAGGAAGGATGGAATTTTAAACAGAACCAAATTGAGCAGTATCCCTGCATTATCCCTTTCACATTGCCACAGCATCCTCAGATTACAGAGCTCATAACAAAAGGAAAGATAACGAGCAGGCCCCTATCATTACCATTAATAATAAAAACAATATAATGTATTTTTAAAACTTTCCTTAATGCAACACCAGGCCAGTCATCCCAACACGCAGATCATCGCATCTCCCCAAACATATATATAAATACATAGCTAAAAGTGTCAGCATGGAAAACATGCAAAATACAATTCAGATGCTGGACCTCCCACAACAACTATATTTATCCAGAGGGGCCAGTCACCTCCCACGACCCTTTCCACACAGGACCAGCCACTCCCCAGGCTTCGTAGCTGCTTATTAAGTTATTCCTTCTCTTACACCAGTGCTGGCCCTGGGCTTTGGCTATGGTGTGCCCTCGACCCTCATCAGTTCTACTGTGCCAATTGTTATTTTCCTGGTACCACTTCCCACACACACCAAACTCTTTGCTTTCCCCTTCTCCCACCCCCTTCCATTTACTCTGCTCAGATCATTTTGTACCTGCTTTGAAATCTAATTGTTAAAGCTCTTGGTAGAATGTGTATATTTGCCCCAAAGCAAACTGAGAGCGACCCTCCCTCTGCAGACACAAGACAGCCCCGCTCTCCTGATTAACCTGAATTGCTTTCAATTGACTAACATAACAAGCCGCTTCTTTTTCTTTTTTTTTAAATTTGAAAATGAAAGGGACACTATTAGGAAATTTACATTTGTGAATATGATATTTAATTAGCTATATTAATAAATTAATAGAAGTAAAGGACCTTGTTGAGACTCCAGATTAATAAAACATGCTCTAGCTGAGTAAATGAAGTGAACCAGGCATGTGTTGCCCATAGAGGATACAGGGGAAATCGCACTCATGAAATACCCCTTAAAAAAAGAATGGGGGACAACAGCAAATTGGGACAAAGCTTTTTTTTATCTTACAGTACCTCTCATACTTACATACTAACCCTTTCCCTATTCTGCCACAATACTTTAACAAGAAATTAAATATAGCTTTTCTGCCCACCTTTCTCTTTGACCTGCCAAGAAACCAAATGAGTCAGTGGTGGGGAGTGAAGGAGAGCCAATGCTTGCAACTCTAAAGTTAACAGCAAGGACAGTGCAGGGCAAATGCCTAGGAATATTTGGTCAGATCCATAGAAAGCGACAAAGGAGATTTACAGCATTTTCTGATCCGATCCTGTGCTGAATGTGGAGCTCACAGTGTCACTTAGCCATGACTGTGTCCAGCTTGATGTCTCCAGGGCACTCCGTGGTTTTGCCTTAGAGGGACCCTCTGTGGCAGGTAGAGCAGGTCCGCACAGGAGCGATGTCTCGGGGCAGGCTCAAGATGGGAAGCAGTATAGCAATGCCAGTGTGGGCTCAGCTGAGAAGAATGACCACACTAAGGTCTGGCACAGCATAAGATAAACTGCTGTGAGCTTCATAGGGGTCAGACACAGCCAGGTGTTCCAGTCTCCATGTACATCTGTCACTTCTTTGTGGCTTGGGTGCTAACCCAAACCCAGGGCCGGTCCTCTGCCACTCACTGATCCACCAGTCCGTAGGGCACTTCAGCATATGTTGTAATTTAGGTACACGCAATCTGGGGACAATTCTGTGCGCCATCTACCCTGGAAAAAACTTCTCAGAAGAATGTGGTACAGTCCTTTTCTATACCGCTTCATTGGTGTGCGTAGACTGGGACATCAGGGCTCCAGGAATCCAGTCAAGCAGGATGCTGCAGTGACAGGTGACTTCAGTGACTTAATCTGTCACTAAGTCTGGGACAAAAAGAAGAACGTGGTTCTCTGTAGTTTATAAATACATGTGGAGAATCCTTTGCAGTGTGATGGACATGTCTTAGCTAGTAAATTACTATTGTATCTTCATGCAGCAACCTGTACAGCCTCTTGCACTGATCCCTGCCTCTGGATGGAGGGCAAAGAAGAAACACATCCCCCCAGCAACTAAGCTAGCTGTCAAAGCAGTAGCTCTCCTTGGGTCTGTGTGACATTCACACACATTACTGTGAAATCACTCTCCTGCAGAGCATGGAAGTGGCAACCATTTATAAATATTTTGAGCACTGTCCCCACGCATCACTCTGCCTCGTTCTGCTGCAGCCTCAGCAGTGAAGCACTAGGACACCACAGATCTGTGGCTCTCCCTGTGCACACCAAGGGAAGATGTTTGGTCTCAGCACCTGGGAGGGACCCCAGAGAAGGGTAGTGAAGCTGGAGGAGGAGAAGGCAATCACATTAATTGTCTGAAATAATGTTGAGGGGTTTTGTAATGCTTTCTGCATGCTTGGCTCTCGTGGGTCAGCTCTAGACTCAAAGCCACCCAGCCTGATGCTCCACATGTGTGCCCCAAGAGCACAGGGTGCTTTTCATTTTTGACATTAACACTTAGTAAGCAAATCTCAGTATCCGTGTTCTCCTCTACATATTGGGGATAATATAACATGCACAACATTCATCAATCCTTAAGTGTAAAGTGTATAGAAAACTCTCCCAGGGCAGGCTCTCAATCCAGGAGAAGCGCTTTTTTCTCGTGAGAGGGACAATGACAGGCAAGGTGCAACTGGTTTCCTTCTAAAACTGAACAACGAAAGATAAGGAGAGAGATGTGACTCCCTTGCCTGATCCCACTGTGGCTCAAGTGCACTACTCCCATCTCCAGCAATGGCTTGTCCACACTTTGTGGTTTGTACTATGCTCCCAATGCCAACACCTCCACTAATTGTGGGAAAGTTTGCTATTAGAATGGCATGTACATAAGCCTCCTGGAAGAGGTGGAGTTCCAGGAATAATTAGGTAATGTCATAGATGCTTAGGGACTCTGGCTTGCAATGCCACCCTTGGTATACCGACAAGTATATGGTAGGTGTGGCAGAAGAAGAAAAAAGAGAAAAGTTGGCTTGGGTGGGGTGCTGGGAGTAGAGATTGGTAAGAAAGGCATGAACTCATAGACATAGGCAGGAATGGAACTCAGCAGCATGTGGATGTGAAACATGCATTGGGATCATCTTGGGATAAAGGAGAAGTCCTAGTGTAGGCAGTCATTAATCTCGGAGATGTGGGTCTTGATGAGACACTCTGAAGCTTAGCCCCAGGGTGGGGCTGCCTTTGATGGCAATGAGCACATCCACAGGCTGTGAGGCTGTGCCTAAAGTGAATGAGGGCATCTGCCTGGGAACAACCTCCTGCCTCAACCCTGTGTGGTGGCTACTTTGGCTTTGGATGGGAAGTCTGCCTTGCTGAGAGTCTGCAAGGTCATCTATGTGGTCTTCGGGGGAAGAATGGGGCTGCTGAAAAGTTTCCAGATCAATGGGGGGTTTTGTTACTCTAGGCTATTTTATGTCAACATCTTGCAGGCTTGTAGCCTTTGGACCTTGAGATATGGAGATCCAAGGCCTTTATAAATGTTCTTTGCAATGTTCCATCTTGCCTTTCTACTGTCTTCCTTATCCATGGCTTATGAAGCACTAGGAAATGTAAGAGCAAATTTGAAATACCTGGTCTGGGTGTTCATGGCCCATTCCTGTGCCTGGCAAGAATCTTGAGAAAGAAATCCTGATCCCTGCATGCTGCCCCAGGCATTGCTGCTTATCTCCCTTTGTGTGGGCCTGACGCATCCCAGAGAAGCGGGCATGCACCATCTAAGCTCCCACAGACATGCTGTTCTGCCACTGCATCTCCTTCCTGACCTGCTCTTCCTGTCCTGGCTCTTTCCTAAGCTCAGGTTGCCAGATAGGGTGCTGCTTTTCTGGAGTATAGGCTATTCTGATGCCATTTTCCTCTGTGACCCAGACCCAAAATGACTCATGAGAAAGGCCAGGATGATAACCTTTCCTTTTCACCACCATCCTGTTTAATCTTCTGCTTCTATTGACAAACACTCAGTGAAAGCTTATAGGAACATCTGGGTTTGTTCATTAACTGGAGCTCTGTCCTGGTACTTGGAATTGACAACCATACAAATGACAAGGAATGAAATTGCAGGCAGAGGACAGACTGTGAGGAGGGGGTTTCCTTGTGCAATACTTAAAGGACTGGAGAAATTACCATCACATCCCTGAACGAGACTCTTGAGGTCATGGCGCTCAAAGGGTCATGTCAGTTTGCCCTGTGAGTGGTTTAAGGCACAGCCATCTGTACAGAGTCCCTCTCTGAGCACTCTGCAGGCCCACCTTAAGCCATGTGCTCTTACTGCTGCTGTGCAGCTCGTGGTGGCTTATGGCATGGTGGACTTGAAACGCCCTGTCCTCCTGAGGGTGTGGTCTCCAGAGAGTCTCCCAGCAGTCTTGTGTATTGCATGGGTGTATAAGGAGAACAGCAGGGAAAAAACTAATTCCAGGCTTTCTCTGCCTGGAGAAAGCACCATGCTTACCTGCCTTGAGCACTGGATTTTGCTAGGTATAGTCAGGCTGACCAGCTGCAGAGAATTAATTTCTTCTGTTCCAAGCACTAACAAAACTCTAAATCTGTGAATAAAAGTCAGTCTGGGGATGGTGCACCTTTGGAAAAAGCACCAGGGCTGATGTAGCTGGAGAGCCACAGAACTGTAGGATTATCTGTAAGAGAAACTGTACAGTGCGCATTCAGTCCTTAACTGGGTGGTAAATTCTGTACAAAATCGGTTTGACCATTGCAACTTTTCACATGTATGTGTGTGGGGCTGACTTACCCAGCTACTCTTCACTGATCTCTTGCAGTATTCTCTTCTCTGTCAGGGATTTCCAGTCCTGGTGGGCTTAATTAAACCATCTCTTAATAACTGTTCTTTGGACATCCATCCTTCCACCTCTCGCTCAGCCTGGGGTCTGCAGCCTGGAGGCAGCCTGGTGAGCGCGGCCGGGCCGGATCTGGACCAAAACCCCCACACCCCCGGCCCTGGCTATGGGGCGCTTTGCTCCCGAAGACCCCTCCAGCGCTCTGGCCGGGCCGTGCCGCGCCTGCGGCGCCCCGGGGCTGACGGGCAGCAGGGGGCGCCCGGGGCACACCGGAGCCGGGGCTCGGCTCGGCTCAACTCGGCTCGGCTCGGCTCGGCTCGGCTCAACTCGGCTCGGCTCGCTCCTCTCGGTTCAGCTCGCCGGGAACTCTGCGCTGTCGCGGGTGCCGCAGGCCGCCAGACAGCGCCGGCACCAGCCATCACACTATTTTGACAGCTCGGCGGAGCGTGATTTTGAGCGAATGCAGAGGCTGCTCAGCCGCGCGAGTGCTGAGTGAGGCTCAGCGTGGCACAAAACCAGGCTTTGCCGCTCTTGGCTCCCCCGGCGCACCCCGCCCGGCCGCCTCCCTCTGTGCCCGGCCGCATCCCCGGCCCCAGGCTCGCTCCGCTGCACGGTGCTGCAGGTACCGTGGCTGCTGCTCCTGCCCCCGTGGTTTCTACAAAGCTGGGTTATATAAAGTTTAATTATAATACTTGGCTCCTGTGTACCGCTCTCTATCTGCAGATCTCAAAGTGCTTTCTAAGCATTACACAAGCCTCACGATGCCCTCTCCCGTCTTCATGTAGGAGGGTTTGCTACACCCGTTCTGTATTAATTCTAAATGCTGTCAGGAGAAACTGAGGTGCAGAGATGGGAAAAGATCATCTGGCAGGTCAGTGGCAGAGCTGGATGCAGAACTGAGAAGTCTCCTTGATTGGTTCCCAGCTCTAATTCCCGAGGAATTCTGCCTCCCTCTGGGAACAGCTGCGCCTGGAATCAACTTCTAGGGGTTTGGGGATCTAACTGGCCTCCGTGCTGGTCTGCAGTGAAATGCCCCGATGACCTACACACAGTTCATAACAAGGCTCTTCTCCTTTTGGGAGCTATTCCTCTATCCCTGCTCAAAAATTTTGGGCCCAAGTCTGCCCACAGCATGTGGTGGCTTTACTTGACTTAATTTTATGAACTGCTGGGGAGGAAAGAGTGGGATCTCAGCTCACGGTTTTGCTATCGGCAGCTGGGGAGCCAGTTTGGCTGTAGTGCATTTGTATCTCAGAGGGGACCGTTCCCTGGAATCTCCTTTTCCGTCCTCCTTCATGAAAGGTCAAGGAAATGAATGGGACAGCGACATGTGCAAGCCTGTAAATATTTAGCAAGCCACCCACTTTTACATTGCAGATTTTGCTCTATGGGCATGGCTGTTAATATCAGTGAGGCATTAGCTCCGAAAAGCACCCATCACACTGTTAACACTGAAAGTGCTCCATCAAAGTGGCTTGCCATGAATTACAGGGCTTGAGCTTGCTTCATTAGCCTGGAGTTTGTCCAGCAGGAACATCAACCCCAGACCCGTGGTGGAGGAGAAAAGCCCTAGTAACAGATTAAAAGAAGGAGCCTTACCTGCAAAAGTGATACTGCCCTGCCAGGAGCTGGGACAGAGGCCACCTTTATCTTACCTGAGGAGGTCTTGCCTTGACAGTCTGCTAAAACTTGCCCTGATCAGTTCCATCTTTATCAGAAACCACCTTACATGAAGAGTGTTTTGGCGGGGTGGAGGGACAGGCTCTTCCTTACTGCTCTTTGACTGTGTTTGCAGAGATTTTTTTGTCTCAGAATAGGGATGGTGAATTTTTGGTGCTGGGGGAGCCCCTCTCATCCCCAGGACCCCAGTTGCAGCCAATCAGCGGTTATGTGTTGAGCTCAGGGTCAAAATTTGACTCAGATTTCGTTTCATTTGCACAAAGACTCATTGACGCCCGGGCCTAATGAACATCAATATTCTTAATGACAAGGAAAAGATCTGTTTTATGGGACTCCAGACAGACAGTGTCTCTGTGCTCCTTCTGCAGAATCCCAGGAAAATAGCCCCAGTCTCACTCACGTTTGGGTTACCAGTATTGCAAAGTTCAAACCCCAACCTCAGAGGTAGCTCCCCAGATAAGAGCATCTTTCTTGGGAGCCTCTATCAAAGTTTCACAGGATTGAGTGCTGTGCTGTCTTCTCAGCCTGGCTTCTGTGTTTCCAATAAGCAATCCAATTACTCACATTCTTTCATTAGACTTGTGATGAAACTGTTGATTTTAATGCCAAAAATTCATAGAAACATGATGGGAATTTTTGTTGCTTTGTGATATTTTTCCCTCCAAACTAAAAAATCAAAGAGACTTATTCTGAAAAAAAAGATCGCTACAACTGAAACATAAGATTGAATGGGTTGCATTTGTCAGGTTCACTTGTACTTCTGTTTTGGTTTTAGGGTGTTAGGTTATGGGGGTTTTTTCCCATATAATTTTGCATTTCTACCCTCAGCCTTTTGCATCTTTGGCTACCAGATGTGTCCCACATTGAAGAATTATTTCTCCTCCCTAGAGTGAAATAAATGCAATCAATATGAGTATTGCTCTCAGGGCCTTGAAATATTACATTAATGTTCCATGTGGTGACATTTTAGCTGGAATTTTCAAATACATTATGATGGTTCAAATTAATATTTATCAGATCAGCTTTTATATTTTGCAAAAGAGAGAGAGAGAGAGAGTAAGCATTATTAAAATACAAAATGCAGATGAATTCCAAAATCGATGGTCCATTTTACCAGCACTTTCAAGGGGCTGTGTTTTGCTTTCTGGTTTTTTTTAAAATTTATTAGTTTTACAGGCAAATCTATTTATCTTCCTTCATTTTTTCCCACCCATTCAGGGTTTTTCAGTTGTTTCTTTCTTTTACTCTTCTTTATTATCCCAAAATGTAAATTATGACGTTAGCTAGGTTTTTTCTTTTTTCTTTTCAGTGATTAAATCTGCTACATGACATCTTTGTCCTTTCTATAAATTAAATCATCTTTGCTTTCCACCTTTAGCCACTGCCAGCAGCAATACTCTGATTGCCAGCAATAAAAGTCCTCACTTTACGGTCTTTATTTCCTACACAAAGCAAACCCCCCCCCTCTTCTTTCCCTGTGCTTATGGTGCCTTTTTAATTTTTTTTTTTTTTAATTTTGCAAAGGGGGTGGTGGGACTAACTCCTCTTTTCAGTGTTTCCTCATAAACAAGGAATTTGCAGAGAGAGATTGCAAAGGAGAAAAATCTAAACCACATTCCACTTTATTTCAGTCATTCCTAAACAGATTGTTCTATGAGGTGGAAAATCCAGGCAGATTAATGGTGTCATTTGTTTTGCGTTTTTTATATTTCTGTCTATCCCCCCTGCCCCCTCCTGCCCCTTTGATTTGGTGAAAATGTTTGAAAAGTACCTTTTTTAGACTAAATGCAGCTTTAAAGATTTGTGGATTATCAGCTGAATTTATTTTTCTGAAAAAATGCTGCTTGAAGAATAACACTTCTTTCCCCCCCACCATGGAAAATTGTAGGAACTGTCTTAATGAGTTTCTTTAAAAGCTTCTGCAATTCCTAGATGAGAATTTTTGGAAGGGTTAATATTCCAGTTTAGAACTGAACAGTACTTCCAAACTTTTCTCATCCCCAGGGTTTCTTTTCCTATCTCTGCAATAGTTTTACTGTAAGAAGGTGTTGGGAGTTTGTGACATACAGACAGCTACAGGAAAAAAGGTCTGTGCATGAGTGTGTATATATATATATATAAAAACATTTTTATAAATGCTCACAAATGCACACTCATGTGCTCTCCCTTTCTTTCTCTGGGTGTATAGATGCACATACTCCAGGCTGCCCTTCCTATTTTCCTTCAATGCTGATCTGGGCAAAAGAACGACAGGAAACTTGAAAAAGAAAAGGAGGAGGAATCGATTGTTCGACCCGCACTTGAACTCTCCTGAAAGAGATAAAGCAGAATTTTCAATAGGTCCCCTGCCCTTTTCACTAGGAGGGAAAGAGGAGAAGAAAAACAAGAGATATTTATATGACAGCAGCTGCTGAAAATAGCGTTTCGGAGCAATAAAAGAAAAAAGGCAAAAGAGGTTCAATGGTTAAAAAAAACCCCCAAAACTCACAACAACAGAGAAACTCTTTTTCTTGTGCTCCCAACAGGCGCATGAGCAGCTCATCCTGGAAATGCATGCATGCGTCCTATAGATCTGTTTGAAATTATAGTTGTCATTGAGAGTGAATTTATGCTTCTATTGATCTGCAAAAGGAAAATATTAAATGGTTTGGTTTTGATCTTTAGCTGACCCTAGGGTCAAGGGTAGCCTAAGATTAGTATTCATAGAATTCATCACCAAATTGTAGTCTGCGTCTACTTTATGCAAACATAGGGAAAACATTGAAAGATAAATACAAAGCAAAATGACGAACAATTTCACCAGCACCCAGCCCTTTGAAAATACAACCCTCATGCAATGAAAGGAAGGAGATACATACGTGCACAAATCCAGGTAACTGCACACAGCATATGCAGGGAAATGGACAGGAAATACAGAGAAGCACAGAGACAGAGACAGGGAATTACACACATGGGAACAGACACGCGACTCGGAACAAATATCAATGCACAACTATCCTGAAACATGCTTGCATAAGCACCTCAACAACATGCAAGGGAACATACAAAAAGCAAAATAAATATAGAAGGAGCATTTCATACAGATACACACACACACACCCCCAGGAAAAAAGGTGCACTACAGCGGTGGAAAAGAATATGTTCACAAATTCTTACACAAAGCCAAAACCAAGAAGCAAACACAAACACAGTTAAACAGGTGCACATACTGATATGTGCTGACAAATGCAGGGATACACAGTTGTAAACATGTCACGACACTTACACAAATGCAGACACTTGCATTAGGCATTGTGGATCTCCCTTGTCAGTAACTGCTACACAAGGTTAGTGAAATAATAAAGAAATATAGCCAGGTATGAGCAGAGTATGCTTGCCAAAGTCCTCCACTACATTGTCCCAAATCAGAAATTCAAGGAAGAATGCTGATAAGAGCAGCAAAGCAATTTCAGTCACTGACGGACATTCAAAGGCACAGGGAGATCTGTTTGCTCATAAGGAAAGTGAAGTCTACTCACAGGCGTTACCAGTACAAGCTATAGCAGAAACACTGCTGCATGGACATAGTAAGTGCCATTTGTGCGCAAAGGATGTATCTACTGAGAAATGAAAGCAAACTCAAAGAGCAGAAGGCCCAGTTCCTGACCATAGGGTCATCCCAGAGACAGGGGAAAACATCTGTAACTGTTAGACAAAAACACCAACCCACAGTGTCTCAGTTGAGCACCACAGGCTGCTCACCAGCACCCTGGGAAATGTAAGCAAAAAGAACTTGGTGCTTTCCAGGCAGATGCAGCAAATACTGAGAGGAAAGCAGGGTAAAAGATGGTCTCTGTCCTGTTTCCAAGACTATGTCCCATGTAGGCTGGCAGCTGATAGCCCGCATAGCCACTTTGCGCTAAGGCTCGGCTTCTGTAGTCTCAGTGTGGCTGAATTAATATAAAAATGTATGGATCACTTGTAAGTGGGCAACAACTGGTGGTATCAAAAGCACTGATATTTATTTATATGATCCGTTTTCTCCCAAATACAGCTTTTTTGAGTAAAGCAAATGCCAAAAATCCGATTTAAAAAAAAATCCTTTTGGTATACAAAACTGCAACCTGAGCATTCACCAAAAATATAACCATATTTACTGCTCATTGTTTTATTTCTTTTCCCTGCTATAATTAAGATTAACATTTTAGTATAAAAGCCTCAACCAACTCCGAGGCCACCATGCTTTGTACCACATAATTGCATTGCTAGAAACAGTCCTTGTCCTGAAGAGCTTGCATTGCAGTTGGAAGAGCAGGAAAAGGAAGCAGGAGTATCTCTCATTTACCACTGGAGCCCCGAGGAAGTGACTTGCTCAGGCTAGCCAAAGTGTCTTGGCAGAGCTAGGAACTGGAGCTGCATCTCCTGATTCACAGGCCATTGCTTCACAGATGAGATCATCCCCCTTTCCTGAATTAAATATCCCTTAGTGTGGGCTACTACTCAGTATTTGTATGATCCAGTCATGATCCATCCAGTGAAAACAATACTAAGCATGAACAATGTTTGAGCTAAACTTGTGTATTGGAAGGGCTGGATCAGTGTCGCTGTGCCATGAGAACCTCTCAGCCCTGACCTCACTTATCTGGCCTGGGAGCACACTGGCCATCACAGAGTATACCACTTCCTCAGAGGAAATAATGTCTACCACCAGCAGCACTATTTTGTCAGCATAACCAAGTCATCCATTGCCTGAATCCCCAAAGTCAAGGAGTGCTGTGTGCACGTGAGCTGTACAGCCTGGCCCGTACTCAAGGACAGATCTCTTACAGCAAAGAAGCAGCAACTCACTTACTGTGACAGTAGGATGTTCTTTATTACAGGTGCAGGACACAGCTGGCCCCTTGCATGCTCTGGTGGATCACTGTCTCCTCAAACTAGCGAGGAAACTATCCATCGCAATGGCAGCATTTCCCAAAATCCTCCATATGGTGAGAAAATCCTTCTGTACAAGCTAGCTACACAAAAATGGTGCATCCTTTTCTGACACTACCTCACTAGCATTAAACTTGTCAGAGAAACTGTTTCCTTTGATGGCATGGATAGCAGAAGTGCAGGTAGAAGAACAGAAGAGCAGATGAACACGTTTTCCCCTACTGGTTCAATGCATCACAGTTTTTAGGTTGTATTATAAAAGTAGTCTTGATTCACCTACTGTACAGAAATAAATATGTATAATGGGCAGCTTCCTTTCCCCAGGATGTCACAGAGTACGGATTCAATCATGTTTTTATCCTTTTGGCAGACAGAGGAGGAGGAGTGTGAAAGAGGGAAGCAGCAAGGCACAAAGGTGGAGGCAGCAGAGGAAACTGCTGTTGTCGTTTCTATTTAATTGTTTACTGTCTATAACTTTGTACAGCTTTTAACTCCACTGTTTGGCAAGAGAGCAGCTGGCACCACTTGCCTTTGGAGTGCATGTGCTGCCTGGAGAGAAACAGCCTGGGTTAGCTAATGTGGGAAGAGATGGGATCTTCTCTCAGTGAGAACATGGGCTTATAGCTTCAGACAGGCAGTGTTGAAAAACCTCTCAGGTCTGAACAACCCTTCTCCCCCTTGTATCTCTCATCCATTCATTGTTCTGCTTCTTTTCTCTTTGTGCAGGTTTATTTTAAAAAAAAATCCTGTAACTTTGTTCCTCATTAAAATACCATATAAGCATATTCCCTTTTACCACCCATGGAAAGCCAGTGCTTCTCTCTCTGCATTAATATTGAACCAGTTTCCCCAGCTCATGTGCTGTTGGCAGTGCTCATTTTTGAATGGTGTTGAAAACTAAGTCCTTCCCATTTGTCATTGTTAGACTTCTATAGCACTTTCTTCCTGCGTAACAGCTCTAACCTCGGTGTATTGACTGAATCCTAAATGGCTGATGGCCAAAAATTTCTAGGTAATTTTAGTGGGACTTGATACTCCTCATATGTGGTCATAACTTGATCATATAATTTGACTGTGTACTCCTAAAGAGCTGCTGTGGCTGGTGGAGTCATTCTTATATCCATAATAGTTTGTAAAGCACTTAAGGGTACCTTTGGATGAAAAGCGCTAAATAGATGTTCACCAAGATGATGTTATTTATCCATGTAATCACCTGTCACTTCCACCCAATTTTTGTTCCTCCCTGTCCCATCCAATCGGCCATATTATATGCTCATTCATATGGTCATGCGCTCATCAATCCACCTTTATCCATATGCAGAGACACTCAAGTGTTGTGAGAGCTACACAGAAAGACAGATGCATGCATCTAATCCTTCCCTGCTCATCTGTCCTCATCCAGCTTCTACAGACACATAGGAACATTTTTTAAGCACTTAAGTGACTTAGGATCCTAAGTTTCATTTCTGTGAGAGGCTTAAGAGTTTAAATGCTGCTGAAAGTCAGCAAGATGTGTTCTCCAGATTACCATTCCTCAGGTCCGTAAGTGTCATATTTTCAAAGTGCTCTCTTTATCTAAAGATTCAGATAGGCACCTTGTAGATTATCAAAACTGTTTAAGATAGGCACATAAATCCATATGATTTTAATGTAGCTTGCCTTGAAAATTTTAAGACCCCTTTGGGCACTTATCTTTTAAAGGCATCTAAATCCTTTTGAAAAATTGGTACCAAGAGCCTCTAAGATCCTGTAAAAAACAGCTCTTAAGTTACTCACCCATAACCAAACATCGGAAGAGTGACTGCTGCCTTAGGTAAATTCATATTTTAGCAATGCAATTTTTAAAAAGGTTACTCTGGTATCTGTTTTAATTACTGAAATCCCATGATTCTGTAAAAATACAGCATGAGAATCTCTTGGCAACTGAGGCAGGAGGACCAGACCTGTGTTGCTCCTGCCCACATTCCTGGGAATGGAATGCCTATGTCATATACGAGTCTCAACAGAGTTATAAACAGCCCTATTTGCTATAATCATCGAAAGTCTTCATCATTAACAGGGAGAAGGGCATTCACCTGTCAGAATCCCCTGGCTGACAATATTTCTAGCTGTGGTCAAGGAAAAACTCTGTGGGGAGGGCTTGATGGGTCTGGTATTTGAACAAACTCATCATGTTCAGCACACAGTCACTGGTGTTGGTTCCGGCAATCACCGGATTTATGTGGGATTCTGCAGAAAAATCCCATAAAACAAATAAGCTTTCCAGGAAAGAAAATGAAGCAGAAAATTCTGCCCCTCTTATAAATTATGTCCAAGTAGGCTGAGCTGGCAAGAATGCCTTCAAGTGTGAAGTTCTTTCCATTTTATGGATAGGAGTTCCCCAGAGACCACCTCTTTCATCTTAGGGTATTTTTTCTCTTGAAGGTTTTTTTGGGTTTTGTGGTGTGGGTTTTTTTTTGTTGTTTGTTTGTTTGTTTGTTTGTTTGTTTTTTATACCAGAGGTGGAGGGTAGATAGTGTGTGCATGATTTGGCTGGTACAACCAAGAATCTGTCAGCAGAAAAAGGGCCGTCAGCAAGAGAAAGTGAGCTGCAAATTGTCCATTTCTAAACTGCCTGTTCATCTGACACTTGCGAACTCAGAAGCCACCTGTTCAGCTATCAGTCACCAAGTGAAAATTAAGCTTTCCTTAAACCAAGATTTTGACATACAGGGAAAACTGAAAGAGAAAAAAAGAGGAGAAAAGGAAATTCCTTTGAATTTACTGTAAAATGAGAACAGAAACTAAAGCTGAAACCCAAGGGAAGGTTTTTACTTCCCCTTCTCCCCAAACTAATTTTAAAAGCTTTTTTAAAACAGCAGCACAAACATACACTCAAAAAATACAACATCTTTCATGCAACTGTTTTTCCGAAATCTGAAAGTGTTTCTGAAGCTGCCATCTCTCTTCCCCCTCCCCCCAAAAAGTGGCAGATTTCTGGGGTGTGACTGACTCCTTGCTAAAAGAACATTCTGAATGTTAACAAGTGGTGTAGCTCTTTGAAGTTGTGAAACTCTAAAGAGTGGATTAGCTGTGATACCAAGTGCAGAGTAGGCTTTCCCCTTTCCATGCAAGGTCAAATTAAGAGTGGACCAGCCAGCAACGCAAAAGTAGACCATATTAAGCAGCTGATTATTTTTTGCCCTCTTCAGGCATACTGCATTCGCCTCTGAAGGAGAATTCAGGGCAGCAGCCAGCAGGGTTGACTCTTACGTGCAAGGTTTTTCTGGCTTACCACAGAGCACATAGCCCATGTGCCTGATCAAATAGCTTGGTAATTTCATCATTTCAGACTTTTATGGTTTTTCCAGTTGCTGCTGCTTTTATAAACAAGCATTTCGGTGACCTTCCCCTCCGGACATCAGCGCATTCAGCTCTGCAAGAATCCCAAGCTCTGAAAGTTTATAAATAAGCCTTCTATCAAGTTCCACAACAGGTGTGACCTCCCCCCCTGTCCTAAAACTGAACAGTTTCAACAAGCAAATAAAGACTGCACAGTCCTGTCTTAAAGGGGAAGCACTCTGGAGACCAGTGTATAGGCCCTGATACTCTCAACAGAAGGATTGGCCCATTGCAAGAAGGGATTATGTGGCCATATCTGGGGACAACTATGCCTTTTAGGTGGCCCTTTAAGCAAGAGTGAGAGATACAGAGTGGAATGGTGTTTACCATGACCTACATCAGTATGACATTCCCAGGCTGTCCCACACACTGACTCCAGAATTTATTATGGTGGGTTCTGAGCACTGTGGCTGGCTGGCTGAGAGGTGAGACTACTGGGAGATTTTTGTCATAAGCAGAAGATGCACAACCAGAATCTCTTTACTTTGGTTGGACTTCCTGCCAGTATGTCAATGGCAGATTGGCAACACTGAGTGGAGAAGGAGGGAACAAGTTCTCTTGTAAGCTGTAAAGTGGACAGTCTCATACTTGTCTGGATTTGCTTATTCTCCTAATTTCTGACATGCAATAGTGCACGTATTCAGTCTACTCCTTTTCTGCTGTCTTCACAATGTTAGAGAGAAGCCAGGGTCTTGAAGAGGGAAAACTGAAATCTGAGATTGCAGTTTCTTTCTGTGGGTGAGCACCTCAAAAGCTGAGATTGAAGCAAGAGTAAGGCTTCTGACTTTGTAAGAAGCTCCTGTCATTGCTCTCTTCCTCCACTTAGCCTCAAGCTGCACCAGGGGAGGTTCAGGTTGCACATCAGGAATTATTTTTTCACTGATAAGGGAGGTTAAGGATTGGAACAGGCTGCCCAGGGAAGTGGTGGAGTCACCATTCCTGCAAATGTTCAAGAAACAACTGGATATAACACTTAGCGCTATTATTTGGTTGGCATGGGGGTATTTAGTCAAAGGTTGGTTTTGGTGGTCTTGGGGAAGTGTTTCCCAACCTTAATGATTCTGTGATTCTATAATCTCAGCAGAAATTGTGAAATAGAGGAATTCACCAATGGGAAATACTATTTCTCTCTCTCTCTTTATTCTATAAAACTGCATGGTATTGTCTGATAATTCATTACATTACATTACATTTCCTTTCCTTTGTTTCCAAGGAAACAAATGACTTGAAGTGTCCAAGTGGTCTTCTTGGTATAGACCATTATACCATATAAAATAGCTGTATGGTGTTCAGGGAAATGATGCCATCAAGCCATGGACATTTTGGTCCCAATATAAAGAGTGGTAAGTGGATGTCAGTATAATTGTGACAGAGATTGGCAGGAAAATACCCCTCTAATTAGTACAGCTGAGGATGCCACTGTAGCAAAGGAGAGAGGAAGACCCAATCTTCTCAGTGCAGTGAAAGGAATCAGTACAATTGGTGTGACAGCGAATACCTGGTACAGTCGATATGTGCTACAGCGTTATGAAGCTCGTGTGATGGTGTACTGTGGGACAGATAGAATAATTCTACATCTGAGAAGTTTAATATGGTCAGCAGATATGAGGAACCCAGTGTAACCAATTGGAAAAGTGATTGAATGTTAGTAGGGGGTGTGGAGATGATAAGGATGTAGTCAGCACGTCTTCTGGCTTTCAAACCTCATGCTGCCTGTTCTTGACACTGAAAATTGCTTCAAAGAATATTTGTTATTACATATAAACCATACAGTTTGCAAAAGTGTGAGCATGGTGCTGTGGTGCAGAGTGTCAGGTGGGTCTACCACAATGAATCGCACTTCTCCACGTGTGGCAGGTAACTGGGTGAGTGGGGTGTGCACAAGTGCTAAAAGGAGTGAGTTTTATTAGATGTAGAGAACTGGTGGTGGTGATGCACATCTCATGCTGCAGTCCCTTTTCTGCAGCTTTATGGAAGATTTGGTTCTAAGAATATCATGAGTAACCTACGGAAAACAGTAAGAGCAGACATTTGGCTCATGGTGAGCCTCGTCCCTTCTAATGCATTTGTAGTCCCCTGGGCCAAATCTAACTACTGCTCAAACACAATAGTTGCAACTATGCATCATACTAAAACCACCCAGAATAAGCCTCACACAGTGAGATTTGTTGTCAGTCTTGATTTTTTTTTTCCCCCCCACACAGTGCTGGTAAGAAAACTTTTTAACTCCCATCCCTATTCAGGGATCTACAGCATCTGCATCTAGCTGGCATCTGTCAAATCCCTCAGAGATTCTGAAGAGAAGTTACTTCAGAGCTCCATGAGGATCACTGGATATTTTCTATTTTGGTGAAGAGAAAGTTCCTCCCCAGGAAGTCTCTGCACACAGAAGCTTTTGGCATGGACAGATTTTGTTCTCCACTATAAATCAAAGTCCATTCCTCCCTTCCAACTAAAGTCACCCTCTGGACTGAAGTTATCTCTGAGGGCACATTGACAGGAAGGGACAAGATTTCTCCTGTGATAGCGTCTTTGAAAAGGCATCTAACCAGTTGTATAAACTCCCATTGGAAAGCAAACTAATGTTTCTGTTTGCTGCTACATGAGCTGACTGTAATCTTTGCTCTATCTGAATCCTCCCTCTGGAACTATAAGTCCTGGTTGTCATCTCCCCAGTGAAGTTTCACCTTCAAAAATTGTAATTTCTCAGGGATTAGTGTGTGGCTATTTAGAGGAAACAAAGATAGTGTCAAGCTTCATACAGGTGTATGGCTGTAAGAGGGATGCCTGCCTGTACACATATATACACATGTATATGCAGGAACACATACCTATACATTATCTGGACATTTATAGAAAGGTAAATGAATATATACAAACTCAGCCTGTGACAGTTCAAACATAAAGCATACCCTGGTGGAGGACTCACACTGCTTAAGACAGGCTTTAATAAACTCCTGAAGTTCCCTAAGCACAGGGAGGTCCAGCGCTGGTGGGAAGGGCAGTTGGAAGAGTGCAGTGTAAAGAAAAGTAAACGCACAAAACAGACGCTCTAAAGCAACTCTGTAATATGGCCAGAAAGCCATGGGTTTCCAGCAGGCAAGCCTAGATTCAGAACCCAGTGCTCTGAAATCTCTGGTTACTAGCAAAAGCATTTGAAAATAAATATAGACACAAATTAAAATTATACCATTTTTGACAAAGTAGACAGTAGTTGAAATATAATGAGGCACTGTAGAAAAATGCCCCTCCACCAAGTGAGCACTTGCTGGGCGGATTAACCAGCATTCCTTCTCCTCCATTGAGTGGTGTCACAAGCTAATAAATATTTCAGAATTGGCTGTATTCAATCCAGCCCTTGTCCCGGTTGACGTCTGTTCTCTCAGTTTTCAGAAGGAGACAGGTGCAGAAGGATGAAAAGGGATTTAATTACTAAACATCCCCTACTCCCAGAATCCAAACACATGCTGTACTGTACATATACACCACACCTACTATACTCACAAACACATATAATACTCATGCACACAGAGTCACACCTAGTGCACTCTGCCACATGCCTCGTCAAATCCACATTGCACACAGGTTGTGTTTTGGAAGTAGAGGATTCTCACTGCACTGCACCAAATGTGTTTTGTCCGTTGCACACGGTAGGTACATGTGTGTTGTAACACGTATTCCTTCTCTGGAGCCACACAGCTGGTTACAGATATGCAAGAAAGACAGAGAGGGCTTGTTTATGCCCTGCTTCTGGACCGACTCTAAAAGAATAAGAGCTGACTCTAGCTGCTACTCAACAAATAGATTTTTTTTCCTTCTTTTGCTGAGTGTCACTATATAATCTCTTACCTGCAGCAAGCACACTACATGTGACTTATTTACTCTATTAATACATGTGACATTTACTGTATTGATAGTTTCTGTTACACACTTTGCTTTGAAACAAGAAGTGTACAAAGGCCCTAACCACAGCCGTACAATTTCCATTCTTACAAGGCCAGATTTCAGATATTTTGCACAGACAACTGAATATGTTTTCAAGAGCTCCCATGTAGACACCACACTGTAAGGGGGGAAGTAGTGCTGCACATTCCGTTGGTATCTGGATCACTGCTCTGGGGATGTTATCTTCTCTTCCAAAGACTTCCCTGCTTTTTGACAGGGAACATCCTTCAGTGCTTCTCACAGTAGCAATTGTCTTGGGCTGGAAGTTGTGGGCAGATTTCAGTGTGAAAACCTGTATTCAACCTCTTTAAGTTTTCCTGGCACTTTCAGCTACAAACAGGATACTCCTTTCAGCTACAAATGGGATACTCCTTCGTTTCCTATTCCAAGCTGTGCTGGCATAACTGTTCCTGTGAGCTTTTGAGCAGCAGTTGTGCTCCACCACAGGGACAGCTGTGGGGAACAAAGCGCAGCAGTTAGGAGCATAGCCAAGTTGGTGGAGCCTCAGTGGGGGCTTGGGAGATAACAGCTCTTCCTCATACCTGTCCCTTGCCATTGGAAGAAGTCAGGTCATTTTATGCCAGTTGCCTCAGTTTCATCATCTGTAAAATGAGGCCAGTAATATGAACTTCTTTTGGAAAGTGATTTGAGATTTACTGAGCTAGCAGATACTTGTCTGGGCAGTCTATTAGAGTGCTTTGAGATCTTTGAAGGACTCCTGAGTGTATCAGTGCAATATATTGCTGTTACCAGCTAATTTAGGCAGCAAAGATAAAGAACAGAATAGAGCTGAAGAAAGGGAAAGTTAGGTGCTCCTCCAGTTCTGCTCCCACTGGAATTATACTGTTGACTCCTATCTAAGCAGGATCAGGACCTGGGAATTCAAGTGTTTGGCAGTGACAAACAGCAAGGAAATCAGAGGTGATGGATAATGAAAGGAAATGGTCCTTTGTCTTTTCCTTTGGGCTAGAAGGGGTTTCCAGATAATGTATTGCTCAGGTCAAATGTAGAACACCATTGGCTTTAGAGTGAGGTAATTAGTGTATCAGAAAACTGGGGGAAAATATGTATTTTTTTTTGACGGCGGGCTATCAAAGCAAACCATGAATTATTGAGAAGGGAAACTGCTTTTTTAAATTTTATTTAAGTTAACCTTGGAGAGCAGAGAAAGAACATGAGAATGATGTTTTCTGGAATACATGTTCTTCTATAAGAGCACATGTGGTTGTGATATTAGGGTCTCTGCTGTATCTCATACATTGCAGACATGTTTATGTGCACGTATGTGCATTTCATACACACACAGCAGGGCCTGTAAATGTTCTCGCTACATGTGCATAAATGCATATGTGTCCTTTATTGCAAACCTCCCTAAACACTCAGGATAGAAGCAGTCAGACCTGGTATGTGTCACACAAATAGTTGGAATAGTCTACTTAAATGTTGCACATAGAATGACATGTGATAAATATAGCCTGTTCCCACTGTGCTTATACCAGTTGAAATACTTCTGCAGACTCATTTAGAGATGCACAAATACTTTATTATAGTAATCTTAGGTTTCATATGCATTCATAAATTGTAATTAAAAATTCATACTATTTTTATACCAATATTTGTGTAAGTTATACATACTGAGCAAAAGTCCTGTGCAAGTTCCCATATGACCCCGTGTTGTAATCTACGTTAACTTTCAAATTCTGAGCTTGCAAACTTTGCCTATGTGTCTGCACATACTTGGTGCACTGTGCACTTATTCTGTTGATGGGCGATGTCCACTAAGTGAAAAATTTTGTCTTTCCTTTAGCAATCTGTTGAATTATTTGAATGCTGCATTGTACTTAATTCTGCACTTCACTGGAAGGTTTTAGGAAATTTCCATGGAACCCCATTTCCGCTAAAGTCAACTGGGGTTTTCTGGAGAAGATGGACTGCTTAGTTGAAAACAAGGGTGTTAATTAAGTAGATTCCACTGTAACTCCCATGGTTGGTTGACTCTACTGTCTGCATGACCACAAAGGTAAAAGGTATTAATTTGATTTCAAGTATAAAGTGTGTTTGTTTCCCCAAACTGCTCTGTTCGTCTCTGATTCTCCACATACTTGTCGACAGGCTCAAGTTCTGGTGCAGGAAGACCTTTGTGGCCTCAGTATGACTTGATGAATTTGCATAGCATTGCTTATTATGAAGGGCCACCTCAAATTTGAGGAATCAGAGCTTAAAATTGTTCTTTTCTCTACAAGATTGCTCAGCAAAAACAACCAAAGGGGCAGTTAATTTGAACAGGCAGATTCCCACCATTTCATAAGTGAAATAAAATTTTCCTATAATTTGGGAAACATAGTGGAACTGCAGGTGTCCAAGTGGGAAACACTTATTTTTGGCACTGGGGCTTTACTGACATGCTGCTGCTGCTGGAGTTGGTAGGGAACTGGGCACCAGGCAGTCCTTTGCCTTGTCTTTGGGAATGCCCAAATCAAAGGGTTACATCTCTGCATCCTGGAGCACTGAGAGAAATAGACCTGACTCAAATTTTGCTCTTTGCACCCGTTCATCTTAATTATGACCCATATTCTAATCTGCAGCTGGCAGTTGGGGAAAAATCTGTGACTAATTTGGGCATGTTGTGATTCCTTTGATTTCAGGGACTAGGACAGGCCTGTGCATTGCCCAAATTATTTGCGTTAAAATCGGGACTCTTAAGTAAATATTTGTGCTTCCCTCCCACCCCTCCCCGCCCCCCATTTAGCATCCATCCCAGAACAACAGATCAAGCTACAGATTTCCAGAAGGGACACCATGGAAAGAATAAACACTGTACCTTAATTTATTTGTAAAAACACCAATATAAAATATTCCACTTTGTTAAATAGGAATCTTCTCTGTCACAGAAGTTTTCTGTCTGTGCAATGTTCTGTTTGGCTTTATTTTTACACCAGAAGGGACTGGACATCTCTCCTGTTTCTGTGTGAAAGAGAGTAACCTTCATCAGGATAGAATTTGGAAATATTAAACTATGAAAACTTTTGAGACTTTTGTAGAAATGTTTTTATGTAAAGGATGAGACCCACAAAGTAGGAATTCAGTTGCAAGAAATAACGGCCTTAAATTGCAGCAAAAAAATATTTAGGTTAGCCATTAGGAAAAACTTTCTTGTGATAAGGATAGTTAAACATCGGAATGGATTATCTAGGTAGGTTGTACAATCTCCATCAAAAGACAATTTTAAGAACAGTCTAGGCAAACAAGAATGATGTAGCTATCATTGGCCCTGCATAGAAGTAAGTGGCCAGAGTAAGTGACCTCTAGAGCTCAATTCTAACCCTATATTCCTATGATATTAAGGATCTAAGATTTAGCATTGCTTGGGTTACAGCTAACACAGTGATACGTGCAGTGGGATGGATAGTTGGATGTTGAGGAGGACACATATATCCTTTCTCACATTAACACTAGTACTGGTTATGGTCCATCTAAATTCCAGAGCATTGCTTAGAAAAATGTGCCCTTTAATTTCCTAATAAAACAGCTGGGTAAATTCTTCTACTTGCAGGAAAAAAAAAAAAAAAAAAAAGGAATACTTGAAAGGAATTTTTAATACAGATTTGAGTGGGATTGCAGCAGGCGTTTCTGATCTGATAATTGCACTGGATCAGCCACAGTCGTCATCTTTTTTTCCCATCAGAAATTTTGTGTGAGTGCTTACGATGTCTCCAGGTAGCTGGAGAATGGGCAGCATGGGCAGCAGCATGGACAGGGTGGACAAGGGCATGGGCAGCCACCAGGTGCCAGTTCTCATCCCTTTGCATCCAGTCAGTAGAAGGAAGGTCAAGAAAAATTCTCACTTTTTGTTTATTTGTGACCTCTACTGATATTGCCAGAAAAAGTTACTCAGATGGCTGAGCCCAAAAGACTAAGCAAGAAAAAGACACACACACACACACACACACACACACACACACACACACACATGTTGTTTTGACCACAGACACTTATTTTCCTTTGTACCTTGTTTTCCAAAGCGGGAGTATTGTAGGAGCTGCTGTTTGGGCAGCCACTCACTTTACAGTGCAAGTGAATATTTGAATGATTCTTCCCCCTCAGTGCAGCCTTTAGGGGTGGTTCACAGAGCTTATTTGCAGCCTACTGAGGTTAATCTCTCTGTTCCCAGTGCAAACACAGACAGAGGCATGCTTGTCTAGATGGCAGCTCAGAGGAGAAGCCAACCTGGCCACTGATTCACAGCCTGTGTTCTTCTTTGTCTTTGAAAGGTTCAGGCTAAAGTTCCCAAAAGTTAGGCCTTTGGAATCGTCTTGAAAGGGTATTGGAATAATACTTGAAATGTATTCCCCTTTTTTTCTTTTAAGACTATCCCAGACTCATTACAACATCTTAGTGTCTTTCCTAATTGACACTAGAACATGTTGGCTGGTATTGCTGTCAGTGCATCCTCCTAGTGAAGCAGAGCTTGGATCAGCCAAAGAGTGCTTTCGTTGGCTTGGCATGGCTTAAATTAGTTTCTTCAGGGAAATCAGCTATCTTGGTAAAAGCTCTTTGGTTCCTGATTCACTGCAGCTACACTACAGCTTTTCACAGCATAGAAATACAGTTAAAAAATCATGGCCCTAATTGACATTACCATAAATAATTTCTAGCATAGGCCTGGCTCTGAGTAAATGGGGAAGTACAGCAAGAAAAGTATCTGTGTCCTATTATCAGCTGCCCTAAGCCAAGTCTTGCCTTGAGATCTTCTCAGCTTGCTCCTGCAGTTTCACAAGACAGACCTTGTGAGACTAGTAAAATCCCCAACAGTGGGGAATACTCTGTGGGTAACCACAGAGGGAAATTTAGGCTTGTTTTTTCCCCTCAGTGTGACACTTCCAATACGACAGCTGTGTTATGAGATGAGGGGCAAAGATTCTCTGTGTCTTGCTCCCTGTTTTTTCTCTTCTTTTCTTCTTCTCTTCTCTTCTCTTCTCTTCTCTTCTCTTCTCTTCTCTTCTCTTCTCTTCTCTTCTCTTCTCTTCTCTTCTCTTCCTCCTTCTCTTCTCTTCTCTTCTCTTCTCTTCTCTTCTCTTCTCTTCTCTTCTCTTCTCTTCTCTTCTCTTCTCTTCTCTTCTCTCTCTCTTCTCTTCTCTTCTCTTCTCTTCTCTTCTCTTCTCTTCTCTCTCTCTTTCTCTCTCTCTTTCTCTCTCTCTTTCTCTTTCTCTCTCTCTTTCTCTCTCTCTTTCTCTCTCTCTTTCTCTCTTTCTCTCTTTCTCTCTTTCTCTCTCTCTTTCTTTCTCTCCCTCTCTCTCATTCTTTTTTTTTCTTGTGCCATTCTGGAGAGCCATTGGCTGCTGCCTGAGATATCCTGAGAGATGCGGCAATTAATTTTCTTTTAATCAAGGTCGGATGAAGTAAATTGGTGCGGCTCTGCAGCCCCTCATTTTCTGTTTTTGCAGTGATGCAAAACAAATATGATCAAATTATGCTCCTTCTCACCTTATTGAATTAGGAAGCGTGACTGATCCCGGAGAGCTGAGATGTTATATACTGTACCAAGCCTCACCATCCCCCCTCCCTGACAAAGCCATCGGGAATCTTTCTGCAGGTTTTTTATTTCAAGTTCAGAGGGAAGTGTGGGAGTGGGTGTGGGTGGTGGGGAGAGAGACCTATTTATTTTTCTTAGTCAGTGGGGTGAAGCTGTATATTTCACCTTACAGTGATGTGTGAGTAATCACAATAAGCAGGTCCATCTGAGTTCAGGATTACAATTTGACAAGAGAACAAAGGCGCTAAAGATCAGGCCTGCAAGGAGAAGGGCCAACAGCAGGTCTTCCCTGCATGTCTGCCTGCTGTGGGCATAAGTGTGGGAACTGTGGGCTTTCAGGCACTGACTGGCAGTGGAGGGTCACAGGGGGCTCTTTCCAGCTCTGCCACTCACTTATTCTGCAGTCTTGGGCACACCAACCTTCTTCCTCTGTGCCCCAACTACCCCAGCCTGTGCAGTATAGGGAATGATGTTTGCCATGAGATTCTCAAACAAAAAGCATTGCACTGAGGGCTAAATGTTTTTGCGTTTTGTCAGCTCTTAAGGACTATTTGGTGTTAATTCATTGTGGCATGCCAGAGCAGAGAGAAAGAAAAAGAGATCCGTGCTCACACACAGAGCTATCTCATGGACATTTTGCTTCTAGTTAGTTTGCCTCTAGTTGTCCATATAATCTAAAATGAATGTTTTTCTGAATGACAGCATCTTTTGTTTGCTCTTTGTATTTGCAGAAATATTACAAATGTTCTGATCAATACCACTATGGACATCCAAATTGCACAATATATAGTCCTGTAACCTAGGGCTGGAAGGTCTCAGCATCCAGCAGGCTCAGGCTGCTGTGCTGTTCTTTACTTCGGAGGGTCTCTGTGGGGGCAAGGGCTGCAGGAGTAAGGCTGCTATGGTCAAAACTTGTAATACTATCAAGGGAATAAAACATGAAGATGCAGCAGGAAAAATGCATAATGCATGGGCTAATGTGTATGCTCTTCTCTAAGAGAAACTCAAGGCGGTTGTGAGCTTGACCTAAAGGGATCCTTTCCAGTGTGATCATCACAGACATGGACAGAGCAATCTCCTAGGAGGGAGAAAAATATGCAGTCCATCTTCTGACCTAAGGCAAAATCAAGCGATGACTGAAATATGAACTTTCCTTGAACATATTAAAGGAGCTGCCCCATGAAAGGAAGGGTCAGCAGCAACAGGAATTTTGGGTGAGATCCCCCTGCACTGTGACCTAGTACTCTGCACACAGCATGGTGATCTCTGCATAGCCATTCTTAGTTGCTTAGATGATCTCATTGATCCATTTTGTCTTCAGTTTGCAGTTTTATTAGAAACAGAGTACCCAATAGATATGGTGGTTGAGATTTAAAAAAAAATAGCAGGGCAAACTGAGAAAAGCAGTCAGTCCTAAATCTGACTGCAATGCAACAGATAGAGTTTCTATTTTGTTGAAAATCCAATAAGACTTAAGACTTCTGCTACTCAGATCTCATCTAAGCAATATGTCTTTGTGACCTTCAAAATGTGCTGAAACATTGCTCTGGAAGTGATTTGTGGAGAGTGGGGAAAAGCATCACTTCCTGTGTCACCAGAGCCAGTACCTGGGTTAGCGCTGCAGATCAGCCTCAGTTGGACATCCATTTCCACAACAGGGAAATGTGGCAGACCTGAGCACTGAGCCGTGCACATGTTGGCAAAGGTGTAAGCACCTAGAGAGAACACTTGGCAGTATGTAAAATACTATCCTGGACATGCTATGTGATAACAAGAAATAGAGGTCATCTAACTTTGTGGCTGGGGGAGGGGCGGGGGGGGGGGGTCCCTTTTTTTTTTTTTTTTTTTTTTTTTTTTTTGGAGGGGGTGGGGAGAAATGGGAGACAATGTACTGAGACTGTAGGTTTTAATTTGTAGACTGCAGGTGACCCTTTTCATTCTGACCCTTTTCCCCATCAGGTCAATTTTGTTCAGATCAAACTGCTTATTCTGCTTGATCAGAGCATGAAACCAACACCAGACCAGGTTGATGAAAAGGAACTTCATATCATCTTTGTCTATGCATTAGATTTTCTATTTAAGTACAAACCAACATGGTTGTCTGTTGTCCATCTGAAATGTTATACTGCTGCCCATCAGCTTTGAACCTTAAGTAGACTGGAAATATTGGTGTGGGGTCTCATGAAGGATTGTTTCCCTGCCCCAGGTATAGAAAACTTCATGTGCTGAGGTGATGGTTGCAGTGGATGAGAGCAGATCTGGGAAGAAGAGTACAATGAAGGCCATCTTATTTATGAGAGAGTTATTCAACCTCACCTCCTTTATAAGGAGAAAGGTAATCAGAAAAGATAGAAAACAAGAATTTCTGTAGTAACCCCCTGCCCACCCCCCAAGAAAGTCCCCATCCTAGCAGACTTAAAGAGAGGACAAAGACACACATGAGAAAGAAAACAAGACACTAACAAAATACTAGGGAATATTTTCTTTTCCACACTCTTCATTTTTAACCACCTTCCTCTTCTGCAATCCTTTCCTTTCTTGGAGACACTTAGCTGAGGTGTATGGCTCCTGACTGCAGTCGGTATTAGTTGAAACTCTTCCCAGCAGAAGGAGGGGAAAACTCGAAGCTCCCTTTGGTCTCTATAAAAATGCTGTTCCTTCAAAGGGCGTGGGTACAAAAGGGTTTTTGAAGCAATTCTGTGTACCAAATTACAGACTAGAGTAGGACCCTGGCTGTAATTAATGGCAATGCTGAGGGAAGGAGATACTTCTTGTTATATGGTAAAAGTTTAGGTTACATCCAGCAGGATATAAACAGAAACAAGCACAGTGCTAGTAAAGATTCTAGGAGCTCATTGAGGGATTGGACAGGCTATGTGCCTTACGACTGAGAATATCTCCTTTATGTCTTTTCTACATGTATCACTTCACAGTATCAGTTGCTAACATCCATCATTGGCCCAGATATCCACTGATCTAGTGATTTAAGCCACTGTAATTTCTTCCTGCAGTGTTCAATGTAGCTCTCGACTCCTGTTACCGCTGTATCCTCTCTTTTGCAGTCCTGAATCATTTTCTCTCTCACACATTTTCCCCATTCCCTCATTTTTTCATCTCATCCCTGTCACAGAAGGATCCAGTTATTTTGGGGAGCAGCAAGGAAACGCAACCCACAATGCATGAACCCACCAGCTCAGCAGATTTTACTTGGTACTGTTTTGGCATCCAATCCTACCCATATTTCTGTGAATCATTGTGCCATTTGTGATCAGAGCTCCAAATGAAACTCACCAGGAATTTTTATTACTCAAGAACAGTGAAGTAATAGTCTGAACTACGAATCACTGGAACTGGCAGGATGGGGCTCCCAGGGGAGTGCTGGACAGTTTTAATTGTCCTTTTTTTCCCCACTTTCCCTGACAGTAGGAAAGGAATCACAACTTACTCTCCCATCCTATATCTTCTTTCAAGAACTCGCATCCTATAATTTCGATTCCCTGTGAAAAGCATTCTTAAGTTTTAGAATAATGCTGTCTTTGTGACAGAAAATAGATGCTGAAATGCTTACAGAGAGTCTGAGTGATACAAATCATTAATAACTTCTTCCACTTAGATTAGATCTCAGAACTTTTTGTGAAGCAGGTCAGGATCATTATTTTGATTTCAAAATGCTTATTACTTTCACAGAGGCAGTAAGAGGTGGGATGTTGTGCCTAGGGCCACAGTCAAGCACAGAGCCTGGGTTTCAAGAGTGTAATTTTTTGGGTTGGGGTCCTTTTGCAAAGGGTTTTTGGGGACTAATTACAAAATATGGCAAAAGATACTCCCAACCCTTCTAGACCCAGATTTCACCAGGAGTTAGAGGCTGGCAGAGCAGAGGGCACCGGTGAAGGCTTGGTACAAGGAACAGAGAAATGCTGGTTTAGGCAAGCCCGCACCGGTACCGATGCCACCAGGAGCTTTGGTTGTGTGGAAGGCTTATAGCTGCTGCAGGCTGAGGCTCAGCCTCTTCCCCATGAAAACACAGTAATGAGGGATGTGATGCCAGGAAAAAACAGATCTGCTCTGTGCCAACTGTAAGTCTTGCTGAAGAGCACCTGAGCTCACCTCATCTCTACTACTGTCAAAGCAGTGGGTCTCGGGGTTATGATGGAGCTCTGCCACTCTGCAGGGGGAAGGCAAAATAGCTGTCCGTAGGAAAGATTCCCAGATAGAAAACCAAAGAGTTAATGACATGTCTCCTTGAGGCAGCATTTCTAGTGAATGCCAGAGCTTAATTTGACCCACCTTGTTTTATTCCCATCATTTATGTGACTGGGACAGGTAGGCTGGAAAGGAGAGGAGAGAGGAGAGAGGAGAGAGGAGAGAGGAGAGGGGAGAGGGGAGAGGGGAGAGGGGAGAGGGGAGAGGGGAGGGGAGAGGAGAGGGGAGAGGAGGGGAGGGGAGGGGAGAGGAGAGGGGAGAGGAGGGGAGGGGAGGGGAGGGGAGGGGAGGGGAGGGGAGGGGAGGAGAGGGGAGGGGAGGGGAGGGGTGGGGGGACTGAGAAGGACCAGTTTTCCCCTCCACATTTTTAGCAGTGACATTCCAACTCAGTTTGGTGATGATAGCAGGGGTACCTCCATCTGTTTCAGTGTTGTGTCTGGAGGTACATTCAGGAGAAAGAAGATGATGTTGAGAATTGAGACAGCATATTCTTGGGAGCTGCTGAGGGAGAAGCACAGGAAAAGGTGTGCCTTTTTGGGTGACTTTCATCATAGCAGAAAGGTTCCCACTGTTCTCACAGCCTTCTGGCTGGCGAGATCCACAACCGGCATCTCTAGGTTAGGAGATGGAGAGAGTGGTCTGATGTTGCTGTTGTGCTGTGAGTCCAGCTTCCCCTCCTCAAGAAGAATGCCCTTCACTCTGCACACAGGATTTTCTCTCGTCCCATTGAGAGTGGGCTCTGTGCCACTTTATACTTTGGAGGATCATTAGCAGAAATCATTAGCTCTAATACAACCTCCTCCATAAATCTCCCCTGCACCTGGATCATTTGTCCACGCCTAATTTCCATCTCCCTAATTTTATGATTTGTTCCTCATTTGATGAGGGTTCCTTCCATTAATTGTGTAGTAAGTGCTTCCAGATAAAGGGCTGAGGAGTTGACCCCATCTTGGAAAGACACAGTTTGGGCCTTTTTCCTGAAGGATAGAGTCCCTCTGAAATATTCGTGCTCCCCTTTCAGAGGGCATCACTTCAAATCTTAAAGGCACCACAGCAGCTTCCCATAGGGAAAATGTTTCATTCAGATTAATCCTATTCATTGGAGGCTCTGCAAGGCAGATGAAAGCAGCAAAGCTCAAGTCCAAGGTGTCCTCTGTCAGAGTTAGAAAAGTCTTGTAGGCATTATCTGTACAATTCAATTCAAACCAAGGAATAAACCTCTGCTTTTTCCCCCTGGACCCCTTCTAATTATCATACTTTGAGTATGTTTTAAGTATTGCTTTCCCCAAAGCAATTCTGTATCCTCCCACAAAAATCTCCTCTGCCTAACCACTTCATGCTTTGTTAGGCTGCACCAGAGATCCTTAGCCTGTGTGACAAAAGGCAGGGAGGGAATTGGTCGAGTCACTTGAAGAAGGGACTTTGCATCAGGCCCACAGAGCTCTTTTTTCAGCTTTTCTGAAGACGTTCTGGGTGGTCCAGAATAAGGCAGCTCTTTCTCCATGCCTCTGTTGCCATCAAAAAAAGATGGTGATACTAGCAGTAGGGTGCCATGAGAGTTTAATTAATTAATTTGCAAATGCTGTGAGATCTTCTGATGAAATTCCCTACATCAGCACAAAGTAATTTAATCTGTATTACACACTGAGATCCCAGTAGCAGGAGCATCCCAAATGCATTGGAAAACTAAACAAAAAAGAAGAGCAGCCAAACTTTCTGAGTACTTTGACAAATAGTTTATGTCTCTGGAAAACAGGAACATTTTTGCAAATCAAAGCATTTGTCCTTGAACTTCCGACTATGCAAGAGTGTGAGGCAGCTGAAACAGCTCACACTGAGACAGACACAACCCACTGGAGTGCTCTCGGAGCTGAGTTTGACACACTGGTTCTGCTCTGCAGTGTTGAGTGTGTTTCTCCCAGCCTCATCTCCCCCAGCCTTTTCTTATCCTGTCCCATATTTGATGTGGATGTTAGAATATCCACCGAGATACAGCTTGATCCAAAACTCAGTCGAGAGTACAAAAGCTTCCCTGGAACAACCGAGGCTGTAAATGGCATGGGCAGAAAAGCTGTCTGATTCTCAGCACCTCTCTCGCTTTTTCATTTAACTGTCCATTTAGTTGTGAGGGTCTGTCTGTGACATTCTTGCCCTGGTGCTCTTTTCTCCTGAGTCTCTGTCCATTGCAGGGGTCGTACAAATTCAGAAAAAGGGCGTAGGAGAGGAGGGAGGTACAGTGCTAGAAGCAGCTTGCACATTTTACAGGTAACATTATCTTTTATTGGCATCCTAAAAAGAATGTCAGGCACTAGAGTGAAGGATTTTTTTTTTTTTTTGTTTTAAATTTCTGCTTCACTGCCATTCTGCTGCAAGATTTTTATCACATCTGTGATGCCATGAGAGGCAGGCAGTGCTCAATGACACAACTGGCCATTCACAAGATTTCTGAAGACTTTTTGTTACATCCTCTAGAGTAAACTATGAAGATCTCAACACAATTTCTGTTCTAAAGCTGGAAATACTCTGAGACCGAGCAAGGCATGGGCTTTTCCAGCTGACTCCGTAGCCAAAAGGGGCTCTCTGCTAGTCAGCCAGACCTACAGAGAGAGATCTTCCTATTGCTTTACTAGCTGAAACAACTTTTGCAGTAGTTTACCAAGATAGGTATTTTTAGGAGTCATTCAGGCCATGGAGCACAACTGGTCTCTTTAAAAGCCAGTAAAGACATTTTTATTGATGTCTGGGTCAGCATGAACATTTTCAGCAGCCAGGCATTGCTGTCTGACCCAAATTACTTCTCAGAGTCCAGACAACTCTTCTCATGGACACATTTCATGTGAGAGTTGACATTGCTTCTCATTTTCACAGCGGCTCCGTTGTCTCTGGCCAAAGTTTATGGTAAGACAAGACCTTTTAGATCAGTGGTATAAACTCTCATACCAGTAGACCGGCCTTGCAGTATTTCTTCTTGTTACTTCCAAACACCTGATTTTCCCTATGCCTCCCTTGCTGTGGGCAATAAACATTCAAAAGTATAATCACTGCCTTTGCCAAACACACTGAAGAGCAGGTAAATCTGTTCTGTAAGGACAATTGTACTGTTGCCACAGAAAGCAGGGGTGAGAAAGTCTACAAGTTTTGGATGGCTTGGCTGGTTTCAGTTGTGAAAAAACTGTGAAAAAAACCACTGCATTGTAACTACCAGAAAAAACAGTGGTGGTGGATACTATTGTCTCAGCTCTTCAGGACACCAAGAGCAGGTTAAAATCTGGGCCTTAGAGACCTTGTGGCTTTGGAGAGCCGTGTGTGCCAGAGCAGGGCTATATGAATGGCCGTCACTCCAGTGGCTACCTTCCAGCGTCAAGCCAGTCTGTGCTGTGAGCATTCCAGAAGTAGATTTTTGCTCTGTGATTCCTCTGCAGCAGCTGCGGGGAACCAGCAGCTGAGGTTTCTGGGTGTGTATGAAAGTGACTGGAACTGGGCTGTGGATTTTCATCCTGAGTTTTGTAGTTACTGTCTGACCCTGCAAAGACCTTTCCTCTCTCTCTGCAGAATGCAGCAGAAACAAGCAGTTGAGCACCTGATCTCTCTGCCTTCAACCCTTCCCTTTTGCATGGAGCCATGCAATAAATGCTCATGTGTTCCCGATGGAAAGTGCAATGGCATGAGAAAGAAGCTTTGCAATGGCCACAATAGCACCTCACACCTTTCAAATTCCCATATGGTCTTTCCCAGATAACAGTGACTGCATGTAGAAAGGCAGCCAGGGAGCTCTCACACTAACCTTTTACTTTTGCCACTCTTCAGACAAACCTGGAGCAGACACATGAGTTGTTGTAAACCAGTACTGTACTGCCCAGTCTTACTCCCACCTCAGAGAGGATCCTAGCAGGACATCAACCCCAGTGTTTCTCCTCCTTGTTGCAATTTGTGAACTACGGCCATACGCTAAATTTCTTTCATAGACTTATTTTTCCCAAATTAGGCTATTTTTACTAGCTGACAGTAAATTTTTACCAAATGTCACCAAAATTCACAAAGCACTGAATTTTGGACCTTGTGGCAGTAGATAAAACAGAGTAAATGTACTGATTTCATTGCATTTTCCCAGAGGGTGAAAATCAGAATTAAACACAGAAATCAAGAGTTCGGCATGGATGTTATCCAGTTTTTTGGAATTAGGCTGAGCAAGTTCCAGATTGGGTACACAGTGGCATACCTGGTTCTGCGCTACAAGCAAATGCAAAGCCAGCTATAACCCTACCTTCCACCAAACTCCCCCTCTGTGGAAGAATGTTTTCCCTAGCAAGGAGGGACAATGTATATGGTCTAATGATTATAGCAGGATCTAGGAAACAGTATTTCTTGATTTTCTTGCCCCTCTGTGTCACTGATTTACTTCACGGCCCAAAGGAAAACATCTTCCCATTCTTTTTATCCATTGATATACATGTGAAATAATACTGTGCTTCATATAAGGTTTTGTTTTCAAAACATAAACCACGTCCATGTGCCTCAATAAAGTGACTTTGTCTCAGATAAGAGGCCATGATAGGAAGTTACCACTGCCTCTGTTTACAAGGTGAGCTGGTGGAATCTGGGCGTCTGAGGTGCTGAACACCTGTACCTCAAGCTGAAATCAATGTGTAATCATGATACCAAATACACCGGGGAATAAGGGCACAGATTTTGTGCACTGAACTTTAAGGTACAAGTACAGAAGGAAGTAGAAAAGCAGACAGCATCATTGTGAGCCTTGCCAGGGACATAAGCAGGTTCCACCTGAGCAGAATGTTCAGTTGATGTTGAAAGTCTTAGGGAAAAATGTATGTTTCAGTTGGTTCTGTCAAAAAAAACCCAAAAAACCCCACAAACAAAACCAAAAATCCAGTGGGTAGCCATACCCCGGCTTTGAGAATTTAAGCGAGTTGTTCTGAATCTTCTCCTTGGCTTTGCATGTTCACAAGCTGGACATGTGGTACAGCTGATGGAGGATCATACCCCCAGCGCATGCAAAGCACATAAATATGGCTGGTCACAAAGCCAGGAGTACCTGAGAGAACAGCCATGCAATGTGCCCCAGTGTCAGATAATGGGCTCAACTGCACTAGCAACACCCTGCAAAGTCCCCCTCTGGATGGGAACCTGCTCATAGTTAGCGAATCTCCTCAGACAGCCATGCACCTCATTCTGGAAGCATTGTTAAGAACTGCTGCTGATCCAGACTGTCTAGAAAGCTGGATTTGAAGGGACAGGAAACTGCAAAAGTCAGGGCTTTTTTTTTTTTTAGGTAGTCTGATTTTTAACTATGTAAATTCATATGATTATATTCTGATGATCTAAACACTGTTGGTCTGGAACAAATACTGGAATTCCTTTCCAAAATAAATCCCAACAGTGACAGCATTGAGAGGTCTGATCTTTCTTCTGCAGTTATCATACTGTGTTTGCATTTTATGCTTCGTGCGTGTGTGCCATTTGAAGTGCAGAAAACCATGTAGAAATGTGAATGGGTGCAAGTGCCTGTGCACAACAACATGTACAGGAGGTTTTGGTTTTGTGTGTGTGTGTGTGTGTGTGTGTGTGTGTGTGTGTAAGAGAAGACATAAGCATGTCTACAAACTTCTGTTTACGTGGGAGTATATACATGTGGGAATGTGTACATGTATGTAATTTTGTGCTTGTGTGGGAGAGAGGAAGGGAAAGCACGGTAAAGTCATTTGAACCTGTTTGAAGGTCAGGTCTCCCCAAGGTTATCTGCTTTTTTTCCCTTGAATCTGTAAAGTAATGGTATTCACACTCACTACTTGAGAAGTGTTTCTTTTTATAGCTCTTCCAGATGACAAATAATGCCTGTTTTTGAAGTCCTTTTTAAGTCATTGTTCCCTGGATGCAGATACCATGTTTGGGTGCAGGAGGAGAACAGAGCACAGAGCTATTTCCCCTTTCTGTCTGCAGAGAGCTTTACTGGGACTAGTGAAATTCCAGTCAGGATCATCCAAGGGGCTGCAAACTCACAGCATATGAGCTAATAGGATACCCTCTCCTTCAGGCCATGTGACACACTGAGAGAGAAGCAGACACCCACCACAGTCCACTGCAAGCTGTGAAGGTCTGGGCTATGGAAGCTGGAACATCCAGTTGAAATCAGTGGTAGATTTCCTGAAGGAAGCCTCCCCGAGTTGGTCCGTTGAGAATAAACTGAACGCAGACTTGGGGAGTGGACAGGTGTCTGGATCAGAGTCGTCCCTTGTTGGAGGCTAGGGTTGATTAAATTTTGCCCATCTTTAAATATTTTGGGCACTGCTACCCTCTGTGGGCAGTGCTGATGTGTGGGCAGCACTGATGTGTGGGCAGCACACACAGTTTTCTCCACTTCCTAGAGAGCGCAACTAGCCTGATTCCCACCAGGCTTCCCAGCAGACCGGTATGGTGCTGCAGGCGCTTAATGGTACTGTTTTCTCACCACAAAGACAATCAACACTCTTTTAAAACTAGCATCCTTTTCCTTGCCTTTTCCTCACCCTAAGTGTTTTGGTTATTGTCTCTCTGGTAGCAGCAATAGCCATCCTGTGCCCAGAAATTGTTCAGTGCTATATGAGTGCAGGAGTATAGCAGAAAAGAGTATTTAGTGCGTTTCGCCCAGGGAATTGTCCATATTCGTGCATTTTGTGGAGCACTTCTGCTCCTTGCTGTTGTGGTGGAGGTTTTGTGTGCTCATCACCAAAGGACAGAGAGCTTATCCCTATCCGTGGAATCTGGCCGCTGATTTCCTCTCCTCCCTGCAGATGGGATAGCTGAACTTTTTCTGCTGGTCAGATCCCAAGGTGTGCTGGAAGCTCAGTGTGCCTGGCTATGACAGGAATTTTCTGGAATATCAGCTGAATGGGTCTCTCAGGATTTGGGCCAAAGAGAATTGTAGATGCCTAAGAAGGCGTTCAACTTCATATTAGAAAAAGCTCAGGGGAAATGGTTTTGGGGAAAAATAGTGAGCACTTTGGAAACACAGGGAACAGAAAGGGGACAGAAAGATTTGAGAAGTAAACTAGGAGAGGACAGGGAGAAAGCTTGGTCGAATGGATAAATGGTCTGTGAACAGGATATTGTTTCCTAAGACTTAATGTCTTAGTCAGACAGAAAAATTAGATGGTGTAAACTGATCCTGCAAGGGGTGCTGAACTTTTTTGGTGACTTTAGAAGGCCGTGCTTGCCGTAACTTCATCTCGTGACCATGCTATAAAGGCAGGCTCTTTGGGCACGGAGGAAGGAGCGTTTCATGAACGCACACACCTGCCTCCATGGGCAACCTGGCCTTGTACTTACTGGGCTTTTTTTTTTTCATTATAAGATTGTACTTTGCTTTTTAACATAGAAATATAAAATATGCATGCATATGGCTTATCAAAGATGATAACATTCACAGGTAAGGGAACAGAAGTCCACTTTATAGCAATAAATTATCTTCCCCACCCTTCTGCATTGATTACCAGCTGGGTCTCACCTAAGATTTCTAGAGTTTTCCTTGTTATTTTTCACCTGAATTGTTTACTCCGTTTTAGCTACACACATAGGGGTGTTTTGATGAAAGTGTCTAAGGGGATTCCTGACCGTTTTTCTCACTGAGCCCCTGAAATTGCTGATTTTGTTTTGAGATGCTTGCCCTAACTGTTGATTATCAGAGAATTTAATTTTAATAACAAGAGGCAAAGTTTGTACTAGATTTCCATTTACATACAGGAAGTTACCCCAGTTTGCTCTGGTTTGCACATTCATCAACTAAGTGTGCTTAGTCTTAGGGAGATTAACGTTTAACATTTAGGGCTTTTCAACTAAAGTTAGGATATTAAAATCTATAAGGCTATATATAAGTCTGCTGGGCATAGTTTGATATGCACTATTATATAACCTGGTTTATCATACAAGCCATCAAAACCAATGAACTATTTCAGTCCACAGAAAAGCAGTGTGTCTCCAATATCACCAAAACAAATTTATTGGTATTAGTGTATGATTCGAGTCAAACCTTAGCTTAATAGGTAACCAGTAAAGTTGCTACAGTAATTATCAGTGAAGTTCCAGAGTAAAATTTGCCTGGTTGAACCATGCTGGCATTTATGACAAATGTATTTTTCTTTAGCTTTTCAACTGCTCAGGAATCTGGTCAGGTCCTGTGTCTCAGCTGGGGAGAGGGTAACAATGAGCTGTAATAATTCAGCCATTTGAGATAATCTGTACATACCCTTAGTGTACTGGCAATCTCCAAACTTTTTCTACACATTTTCATGACATTACTATCTACTTTTTCAAGTACATTAATCAATTGTGGATGCTCAGATTACTTCATAATGGTGCCAGAGAGAAACAGTTAAATAACAGAGAATAGGTGTAGTTTGCATTGAACCAAAATTCATAGTTTTCCCCTAAATCCACAGAAGGGATTATCTGGGTTTGTGAATCATGATTCAGATCTGAAGAATGTGAGATACACCCCTGAAAGCAGATGGTTCAACAGTTACTCAAAACTCTTTGATACCACTTGGGACCTTTCCAGTACTTCTGGTTAAGCAAGTGCTTAGATACTTTTTTAGTCTGTGGCTGCCATGTGCAGTAGAGTAAAGGGACATAAAGACATGAGACACTTCCCACTTTAAATACCCTGCTGACTTTGGCAATATAAATGGCCCAGTCTTTTTACATCCAAACGCTATACCCTGATTCCTTTGCTCAAGTTTTTTATGAATTCAACTTTAGTACCTTGGCTGATACCTGAATTACAGCAAGGACTTTGAGACTGGGCCTGGGACCATTCCTGATGTGTTTATAGTAATGGCTCCAGCACACAGAAGGAGCAAGACTGAGCTGGGGTTGCCGAGGACCTGCTTTCATCTTCTCCCAGGACTGAATGCATTGCATGAAGACCATATGGAAACTGTTCCTTGGGCGCACCGAGTGTCTCTGCTGCTTGGAACAAGCTCTGCACTTACACACAGCGGTGCAGTGACCTTTGTACTTCCATAGGCATCTCAGGTACAGCATGTCTGTGATGTTGGAGCAGGAAGGAGAGCTACCTGGAACCAGACCAAAGCAAAGACAAGCAAAGTCTGCCCAGATCTGAGTATCCTGAGAGTGCAGTGAGGTGGCTGCTCTCTGCATGGCATTCCCAGGTGGAACTAGGACATGGAGCTGGGTGGGGTTTCCCCCAAGCTTGCAAAATACCTGTAGCTCCACATACCAGCCAGCCTGGGATCCAGTACTATTCTCTCTGCTTCCTTGTTTCCTACTGCTATTAGGGGTGTCTTTCACAAGGAAATTGAACTTTTTATGCCAATAGAGCCAGATTACACTGTCAGACCTGGGTGGGAGAAATATGTGACAAAGTCAGAAGTCTGGATGTGGGAGCTGAGAGTGGGAGGGTGGGACATGAGCTTTTATGAAGGATCATTTTATGAAGGTGAGAAAGTTCTGCTGGTATTGGTATCATACTAGAGGACAAATGTCCCTTCCCTTTGATCTGCAGTCTGCTTCACCCTGTAGGATTTTCACAAGAGGATTTATCAGCCTGTACGTTTGTTAAGTTGAAGCCAGAAACGGAAAATAGTCCCTTCAGCCTTTGCTAGGGAAATTGCTCTGTGTGGAAACCCAGAGCACAATGAGAAATAAATAAATTGAAACCCAGAGCTGAGAAATAAACAATCCCAATGGGAATAGTGTGATCACAGAAAAAGAAGAACAATAAATTGCACGTCTCTGAGGTTTCAGGGCTCTTAAAAAACATCAAATAAGTCTCATAGCTCCTTCCGAATATAGCAGCGATCTTCCCCACACCCCATACCCCCCTCGAATTTTACAGATTAGGATGTTGAAGTACAATGACAAAACAGTCAAAGTGGCAGCTGCAGTGTTTAGTACATATGTACACCTCACAGTTTTAGAGATACCTGAGTAGTTGAGATCAGAAGAGTACGGCTCTATTAGTACAGTGATCTGTCTGGTATAATTTTCCACTGCTTGCTGTACTTATGCAGCAGTACCTTGGGTATCTTTAACCAGCATTGTACTGGCCAGTGACATCATACTTTGTAATCCAATTAATTTATTCCTAGGACTGGTGTGATTTTCTCTCTTACCTTTTTAATATCACAGACTGGAGAATTGCCCCAGCCTCTGTTCTAGTCCGAGCAAATTAATCCACCACGGGACCTGGCCATATTTTCGTCTCTTCACTTTTAGGTTCTAGATTCATTTTTCTAGAGAAAATGTTCCAGGCTCATTCTCTAATTCAGCTTCAGAATGATTCTATTTGGCTTTGCTATGCTACGTAACCCCAAACATGGCCTGTCTTTCATGAGAGTTTAGAATATGAGAAAAATCTTCTGAAGAAGTGCAGGAAGAGAGGCCATCAGCTAAAGAGAGAGGGAAGAGGGGTTCTCCTGTCCCTGATGCCTCTGGGGGTTCACTGTGACTGCAGAGACATGGGCTGGGTAGTGCATGAACCAGGCAGCAAGGAGAGCACACCTTAAAGGTGGCATTGCCAAAAAGCATGTCTGGTCTGGACTTCACACGTGCATAAAGAGCAATGGGCATAACCAGGCTATAAACAGAGTCTCTCTTTCTGAAACGCAGGTTTTGATGTTGAGAAAAGCGTGTGCCATGGTTAAAGGAGGTGGCTGCAAGCTCCTCAGAGGGCAGTGGTTTGTAAGCAAACTAGCCATAAATACATCAGCCAATGGATTAGTAAGTGGTGTGGGTGGTTGTAGGACATGTGCATACATATACATACAGACATGCATACACACGCATTTCTGTCTCTGCCAAGCGTATGCTAAGTGGTATCATTGAAACAAACCGCCAGAAGAGTTAGGCTCTTTGGGTGAAAGTGTGTATGTTTGAAAATATGGCAATAACAATATTTCCTTTGAACAGACCACTGTGTAAAGATACCATTGCATTGCAGAGGCTTACCAAAGAGCAGCTTTGATCAATCTGTGTGCTCAATCTGGCGAAACAAGTCTGAAAACAGAATTTGTCGGTGAACTGATGGTAATTATGTTGCAACTGAAGGCAACTTCTGGACTCAAGGCTAAACTCAAAAGTCTGAAGCAGATTTACTTATCATTACTGCTGCAAAGCCCCCTTCACTTTGAGTTGGTTTCACACTGCTCTGGGCAGAGGGGAAGAGGTAAATTTGGAAACAGAGCGATAAAGCATATTGGCTAAAAATCAGCTCTTTAGGCTCCCCATTACTTGTGAGCAGTGATTTTCATGTTTGAGCACAGATTACAGAGAAATGTTTTTCTCTTAGAAAAAAAATTCACAGATTTCAAAGGGAGAGGAAGACCCTGTGTGCACTATGGAAGAGTAGCATGCAAAGATGTGATGCAGAGATACAATATTTGAAGAGAAAAGTAGTGAGTGTCTATGGGCTTGATCCAAATGCCTACTCAAACTGATTAGAGTCCTTCCCCAGACTTCAATGGGATCAGGCCCTTGATATTTCATAAAGACAGATATATATTTAAAATTATTTAAGAAACTTCAGATGATAGAGAGATTGTCAATTTCCAGCAGTGGTGGTTAGATAGTGTAACACCATCCTCCTAAGAGATGCTACATCAAGATGATCAGGGAATTATGTGCATAAAATAAATCCTCAGGCTTCAAGATAAGAACATACTGCAATTTCTTGCCATATGGTTCAGACTAAAATTTCTTGCTAGCCCAGCTCAGATTCTCTTCCTTCTCCTTCCTGATATGTTCCAGCTGAACTCAGCTATTCCTGGGCTGGTTCTAAGCATATTAAGAAAAATGTATGTCAGTGCCTACTATAGTTTATTTTCTGTAATCTGAGCTACACAGGCAACCAAACCCTCGTCCTGCTTGCTGTCACACTCCGCTGGTGTCCCGGTGTCCCTGTCAGCACCTCAGGTCTGCCCATATGCTGTCAGGAGCAGAAGAGGGACCTCACTCTGCTCTCTGGGGGACTTCAGCAAAAGCTGAACCTCAACCTAACTGTGTTCACACAGGAGTCAGTCAGAGCTTTGTTGTATGGGAGATTTAATAATGACTTCAGTAGAACACTGGAAAAATCTCAGAGGAAATAGCTGATTAGAGAAAAGTAGCAGTTTAGGCCAAAGTGAAGAGAAATCTCAATCCGTTGGGGTAGATGATTTTGATCAATTTTTCGCAGACGCCAGTGCAGAGTGTCTGTATTTTACACGACTGAGGGAGAATGAGGCAAGGGCAGGGGTGTGGGAAGAGAAAGAGAAAGCAGTTAATTTGACTGAATAAAGATAAAAGAATGCAAGCGCCACCGAATTTGCTGTTTATCTGGACATTGTGTAATGTTGCAGAATCAGATGTGGCTCTCTGGCTTTTGCACAAAAATGCCCAGGGAGAAATGCAACCTTACTGCTACCAATAATCAGAGTTTTTTAGAGGAGACTTCCTGATCTCCTCTCCTCTCCACTAGGTATCCACTTTGAAAGCAAATTTGTGGCACTCTCGGCTTCCTGAATAAGATAAATTTTCCTTTGATCTGAGGAATTAATTTCTGTTTCCACCCCACTGCAGAGCAAAAAAAGGGCAGAGAAATGCCAGGGTGCCTTGGCACAGAGACTGTTCTTTCAGAGGACAGTATGGCTATTTGTCGAGAGGTGAGAGCCCAGACATTCCAAATTCATCCAAAGTTAACTTAATCCTTTTTGGTTGGGATGGAGGTCTTTAATTTAGAAACAAAGGAGGGAGGAGAAAGCTGCAGAGGTTATAAGGAAGAACAAAGCCCTGGGATTGTAGAAGGTCTGTGAGGTCCCGCCAGGTCTGGATTGATTAGTATTCAGTATTTATAATATCTCCATAATGGTAAAACAAAAGAAAACAAGCCCAGAGAATGCATTTTTAATCATCAATCACTGCTCTTTGTTTGTCATGAATGAGCAGCGAGGGGAAATAGTCTCCCATAATCACCTCCCTTCACATCTCCTGCCATACAGGCCTCGCTGGGTGTGCTAAAAGGGAAATAAATAAACAAGCAGCAGATCTCAAAATAAATCCCAGAGACATGGGTGCTACGTGGGTTATCAGAACCACACACAGGGGTCTTGTTGGAGATGCAAAGTGAGGGAAGGACATTTACTAAGCATAAAAACAAAGACAAAGCATGCTACGGCATTAAATGTGAGGAAAAAAAAGGAGTGTTGGAGTTACAGAGGGGCAGCAGGTGAAAGAGGAAGCTTTCCAGAGAATGATCAGTGGTGGAATAGTGAGCAAAAGCATGTCAGAACAGGGACTTCTCATGGGACACAGGACACTGGGATGGAAAGCTTGAAAAGCTTTAGATCAAATCTAAAAGCATTTCAGCCTTTTCAGTATCTAAGAATCATATAATTTTAGGATTTCCACACAAAAAAATTATTTTTCTCAAGGATAACATTTGTGCTAGGAAAAAAAAAAATTGAAAAGCCCATCATTTCTATTAGAAACCCCCAAAACCATGTCTTATCAGGGACAGCACTATGCTGAACTTCTCCAATGGGATCCCTGCTTTGATCTTGCAGCAGTTCTCACAAGGCCTTTATTGTAGTCCCAAACGCCTCTTGGGAGGAAGGGAAACATTATAATTCTCCCTTAATAAGTGAGATAACAGGCTGCTGGGAGGGTAAGGCCCACATTTTCTAAAGCAGGGCTGGTAACTCCACACCCACTTGGTGTGTTTAGCTGAGTGTTCCCAGCGTGACAGCAGACCAGAACCATCAGGACAGCCTGTAAGGAACAGACACGCTACATCTGAACCCTATTGAAAAATAATAAAAAGGTAATGACTTTGTCATTACTGGACATGGGTTTGTCTGTTGGCGAGGGGGGAGGAAGGGGAGGTTTTCTGCATTCAGGCGATAAATAATGTTTCCCATTATCCCATGCAGTTCTCCTGCATTCCTTATGCAGCTCTTGGTTTGCCTCCATCTCACTGGGCCAGAGTGAAACTTGCATGCCATCCTGCCAGGCTGGCGTGCAAAGCTGGGAAAGGGAGAGGTCCGAGGATTCTCTGCGTCTGTGTCCAGTGCCAACGTAACCACAGGAGACACTGAGCAAGGCAGAGATAATGAAGTCACTTCCTCTTGCCCATCACATAGGTGCAGGTGACCAAATGGAAGTGGCTCAGTTTCAGAAAAGTCCATCGGTAAATGTTCCCTGATGGAAGTGTTCCATGATACCTGGGAGAGGGAGTGTGGAAGGGTCGTTGTCTTGTAATTAACTTAGCTCCTCACACTTAGAGCATCTCCTTAAGCAATTGAGAGTTGGCTGCAAACCATGACTTTGAAGAATCTAAAGCCATTATTAAAAGGCCAAACTAAATTGCACCAACTCTGTCATTAACCAAATTCAGGGAACTTACCAATATTTGCACTGTTTAGATGGAGACACTCAAAACTGCACATCTCAGTTCAGCAGGTGAGATTTGCTGGTGAAATGTGGATGGAAGGGACCTCAAGAACTGCTGTGACGTGGAACCTATTAGGAAAATTGCAGCATTTAAACTAAAGGTGTGTTTTTAAGTCAATAGTCCAAATTGTAGACACCTATAAGGATATTTTTAAAACTGTCTTTACATAACTAGCTTGTTATGATTAAGAACTGATTTAAGCTCAAACAAAGGAACTCCATCTTGCACCCAAATTGAAGTCCCCACACTGGCAATTGCATCTGTTGAAGTAAATCAGTCAGAAAATCAGGCCAACTTTATGCTGCAAACAGACTTAGAGCCATGGAGGATATTCCAGTTCTGTGTCCAGCTCTGCCACCAATTCACCGTGTCCCTAGGCAAGACGCTTAAGTTTTCCATCCATAAAGTGTAATAAAATCTATGTAGGCGCCAGGTGATGTAGTGCTTAATTAATTAGAAAATTAATATAATGAACTCTAACTTGAAGGTCTGTATCAGCACAAATGAATTGATAATATAAATTTCTATTATTTATTGCTATTTAGTTGATTATTTTCTAACACAAACAATTACAAACATACTTCACACTTGAATTCTAGTTTTATTATTGTTGTTGATTATTTATTATTCTTTCCTCCTGAATTTATTTGTTACCTTTAGTAGTCTCCCTTAGGACTAAGCCCCAAACCAGTGGATGTTACCCAGACACATGGAATAGTGAAGTCACCGGGAAATTTTGGGACAGAACTGGGATTAAATGCAGGATGTTTCTTGTTAAGTGCAAAGTCTTTTGCTTGAACCTTTATATAGATTTGAGGCAAATAAAACAGATAAGGACAGATTCTGAGCTGAATAAACTCTTGTACATGCTCATTTATACCAACCAAAAGTCAGTATCAGTCTGTAGGCCTTTAATAAGGTCCAAAATTTTTTTCAATATTTTTATTACATACTTACATACTGATATTAATCGTATGTATTTCTAAGCAAAAGTGTGACCTTTCGAAATGCAGATCCTCTTCAATATAAATGATTGTTGCCCCATTGCTGTCAGTGTGAAGCAATGCCTCCTCTGTGCGGAGGATTTGGAGCACAGTGCGGTGTGGATCCAACCAATTTCTTCTTCTGCAATGGGCACATGCAAAGAAATAGTTGCCTGTGACAAAAAGGCACTTGACAAACAACGTCACATGATACTCCTTGATTTCTTGTGTCACTCCAATGATAAAGTATGAAAGTGTGTGGCTAGCACAGGTCTTTCCCGTGGGAACATTTTGCTATATTTCATAAACAAGATAAAGTTTGGATGTTTTGCAAACAACTTCTCCGGATTGGGTCAGTTCGGGCTTGGCCAATTGGGCCTAGGGGGAGGTCTCGGGCTGACCAATCTGGGGCATCTCTGTAAACTCTATATATATGGAAATCAAAACAATAAAGCTCTCTTCTTCTCTCTTTCCTTGTCTGAGACCTTGGGTCATTCCTCAGCTAGCCGCTCAACAGCAACACTCCTCCTCTGCAATTACTCTAATTTTCCATTACGAAACTGAGTAAATACACAGGATTTTTATAGTGCATGTGTGAGTGATTTCTTCATTCTTCCAGTGAGCTGTGAAGCAGGATGAGAGGTCCTGGACAGCACCTTGGTCTGTACTGTGTTTGGAAAACGTCACTCCTGATGCCTGATGGCTCTTGGGTAGTCCACATGGGATAGGTTCAGTCCAGTTTGGTAGTTTGGTCAGCCTAGACCTCAGCCAGCTCCTCATTTACTAGATACTAAGTGCCTCTTTGAGGAATTAATGTGGCATGGAGGCCTCTGGAAAGCATGTCACCTGCTCTGAGCGGGTGGGAACAAGGCATCTCAGCTGGAGTATTGCCATGAGCCTCAGAGCTACAGGAATGACTTTTGCAGTCCTTCCTCTTCCCCTTTACTGAAAGCCTCAGGGTGACCTGAGGACAAAGTTAGAGCCCTCAGTATGTATTTCTCTGCTTATGGCATTTTAATCCATGCCCTTCTTATATTGTTTTAGCATCATTTTTCTTGTGTGAGTAATTTTTTAAGGGTACGTAGTTCTCTCAGGCTGCACTTGCACAGCATAGCCAGATGGAGTTTTCTGGGGTATATGCTGGGTGTGAATAAAACACATTAAGCTCTACTCTGCAGTAAAGACACAGCCTGCATGCTTTACCAACAGCTGTCCTCTCATCAGTCTAAATATTGTGCTCCCTTCTGTGCTGTAGGGCTTGTACTACCTCCTCACATCTCTCTGCTGCCCAGCAGCTCATGAGGGGATGTGACAGACACTCACTGTATCCTGCATGTCTACTCCAGGGTGGAAATGAGGGCTCTGAGCCAAAGGGGGAACATTTTACGAAGTCAGGCTTAAGAGAGAAATTTCCGGGTTTAACCAAGAGTTGTGGACAGCAGACAACCTAATAATGAGTTTGGATGCTATTATTGCTAATTGCTGAATGATAAATAGCATAAAAGGTGTCCTACAGCATCAGTCCATGGAAACTCATTTGAAATATATAGCTCAATAGAACCATTGTCTTATGGGCACGAAGTTTGCAGTATGCAGGACATCCTCTCCCCAAGGGCAGCCACTAATGGCATCACTACATGCTGTGGTAGCTAAAGAAAGGCTGGAAATAGACGAAACCTCTTTGGAGATGCAGAAGCATGTGGAATCTGAGCTGCCAATGATCTTGTGCAACTGAACTGTTTGTTAAATGTTCAGGCAAGCAAGAAGTACTGAAGATGGGAACCAGCGCTGTGTAAAGTCTCCCGGGTTTAGTAAATGCCGGCAGAGAAAACCGTAAGAGGAAAGGAAATGAGAGTAATGTCCAAGATTCCTTTTGGATTTTTTCCACTGTCATGTTGTATGCTTAAAACAGAAAAGGGCAAAACTGAGAGGCATATTCCTTTGAGGTATTTGGTTAAGGATCTTCAGTCCCAGCTAGAGAGGTGATTTGGTTCCAGTTGTATCCTGAGCTGTGGGCAAGGAGCTCCCATGGGCGAGAATGAAACTGAAACTGTTCTGAAGCATTCTGGCTCGCCAGGTACATCTCAGTCAGATTCTGTTCAAGGAGGTTTATTGTTGAATTTTCCAGTGCTGTTAAACCATAGGATGGACTTGTTGAGAAAGCAAATCGCATTTTAGAGGAAATCTGAATGAAATTGCATATGTTCAGAATTAGCAAAAAGCTTTTGAGATTGCCCTGCTGATGGCCATATTGCTCTGCTGATAGCCATATTGCTCCTTCCTTAGTCTTTCTGTGTTTCAGACCCACTTTTCTGACAGATGCAGATGCCAGCACTTTTGGTTTGGGGGCAGTATTGACACAAGAACACAAAGGACTTGTGAGGGTGGTGCCTTATTACAACACTAAATTAGCTGAAGAGAAATTACTGCACCACTTAAAAGGAACTCCTGCAATGGTTAAATCTATAGAACATTTTTACCCACTGTTCAACACGGAAGTAAAATTGCTTTGGGTTGATGACAGGAAGATGCTGCATAAATAGTTAAGTATGCATCATTTGCAATTTGCTAATTTCTATCTAGAACGGGCTGTGTAAGGTGTCATTACCTCCTGTTCTATCTTGCTGAGGAGCTGTGCACTCTGGGGCTCGTGTAGTGAACATCAGATGGGCTGAATGGGCTTTGAGTGAGCTATGCTCAGGAAGGGAGACTCAAAGCTGTCAGAGGCACAGCTCATGGGGTGTCCAAGCCTCCCACCACATGCAAGAGAGCACAGGCAGGAGAGAACTATGGTGATAAACAGGACCACCTCAAAAACACTTGGCTGTGCCCAAGTGCTCCTCCTAACTAGGCCACCTCCACAGCACTCCAAAATTAGAAAACTTCCCAGCAGAAGGAAGACCATTCAGTCTGCATTCAACACCCAAGATGAGAGAAATGCAAAAATGCGAACAAGAGAAAATAATAAGTAAATGCAATTACAAGTAACGATGCAGGTTTAATTAAAGGGCCCTATTCTCCCAACCCTTCATTCTTCAGGGATGCCTCATAAGCAAGAATTCATAGCTTGGGACCTGCTCTCTTTTACTTTTGTACCAGAAGCTGGGACATTTACTTTCAAAAGCACATGGGTTTTAACCTGACAGTGTCTCTCCAGCATACAAATTCAAAAAGTTTGGGAGTCGTACTCTCAGTAATTTATAAATACTTGCCACAATTATTATAACACTCACACAGTCCTACTTACTTTAGTAATTCTATTTTCATGTCTATTTTCCTGTTTTCCTTCTGTGAACAAGTAAAAATAAGTAACTACAGAAGGACGAATCTCCAAAAAACATGCAACTAGACAAAACCCCAGATTCAGCAAAGACACAAGCACTTTAAACAGTATTTTCAGAAAATATGTCTCTGCACTATAAGTTTGGTCTGGTTACTAGACGTCTAGTCTTTACAGGGTCCTAAATATTTAACTCGATGCAGATTGCTAAACTTGTCTGCTCAAAATTCATGAGTCAGACTCCACTCCTCCCTGAGCTGCCAAATCACAGGATTTTCACAAAAGCCATTAAAAATGCATTTCTTTGGAAGTTTCCTATTTGTTCTCTGGCTTCTGAGGCTTTTGGGAGCACCAGGCCACATTTCCAAGCTTCCTTGTGTAAACACAAGTGCTAGAAACAAGTCATTCCAGGAGCTGGGGATCAAAAGAGAACACCAAATATTGGAAGACTCACAATAGAAGCTCAAGAGCTGGCAGTGGTCCCACAAATGCTCATGTCTGTGAGTCACTTTTACTCACATGAGTAGTCACATCAAAATCAGAGGAATTAGCCTATTATTATTAATTATTGTTATTATTTATGCATGTGGCAATAGCACATAGGAGTTGTGGTTATGGAGCTGCACCACATTGTGCAAGGCACTGACAAATCCAGAGCAAAACCATGGTTTCTGCCCCAAAGAGCTGATGGTGTAAGCACTGGACAAGAGGCAACAGGTGGAGACAGACACAGACAGGGAAGCGCATGGGAAGAGCAAGACGCTCCTGCAAGGGCCCTGTGTGGGTGTGCTGACGCAGAGCTCCCTGCTGCCAATGAGCAAAATTATCCAAGAGTGTACAGGTTTGCCTAGCTTCGGCCTAGGGCCCAAATCCTGCGTGCCCTGCAATGGAGGCAGATCCATCCCACAGACCTAGTGCTTGGGCAGGCTGGCAGCTGTACCTCCAAATCCCAGTGCTGAGTGCATGGTGCCAGTGAGCCCAGGCTCTTGGCTCCTATAGAGGGAACCAGGGGATGAAGGAGAGGGTCTCTGGGGATGGTTCTATGGAATCACCACCACAAAATGTACACATGTAACTGTAATCTATACTCACTGTCTCAGTGACATAAAAGTAGAGCTGAGAAAGAAAAGGTAGAACTGGGGAAAGTAGTTTAACACAGAAATGTGATGCCTGCCTGTTGGAAATTCAGGTGCCATGCAAACTCTTGCCTCTGATCCTGGAAAGACATCCTGCAAAACCAGCACAGCCTACAAGGCTGCCCATAGCTTGCACGTCTGTTCCATGGCATTTTCTCTAGGATCCAGACCCAGAAAAGTTAGCCCTGTGTGTAACTGCCAGCAAAGCCAGTGCTGCCAAACTGAGAAGTAGTACAGTTGTAGATACAAGACAATAGTTCTGAACTGGAGTGAAATCCAGACAAAGAACATTAGCAAAAGAAAAGTACTTAAGTTTAGAGGTTTGTAAAACAGCAACTCAACATCATGCCTAGGAAAACCAGATGGAGAATAAAGCAGTATGCACAACCTAGTTATTCATCATCTCCGTGGAGTTTAGTCTCAGGGAAATAAGGTGAACAGGGGTCAGCAGGCTGCAAAATAGAAAATTTTGTAAAACTTACAGTAGTTGTGTGGGAAGGAGGACGGATGGGGACGAGGAACCGTTCTTGCAGGGGCGGGGTAGGGGACAGGCAGCTGCCCGCGCGGGCTGGGAAACAGGGACACTTTCTCGCCTTTTCCCTTGCCAGGGGAGGGCGATCCGGTCCGGGCTTTGCAGGCGCCTCCTCCCTTGCCTGCCTGCCCTGCCTGCCTGGAGACCGAGTCCGCTCCGTGCCCGCTCCCTCCCGCCGCTCCCCCCTTCCCCTTCCCGTGCCGGCCGGGGCGGGCGGCGGCGGACTCCAGGCCGGGTTTTGCGCGACGCCCGCCCCCTGTTAGAAATAGGAAAATTCAATAATCAAAGCAAAGGGGAGCGCGAGGAGGAAAAATCCGGGATCAGGGCAAGTTTGATGGCGCATGCGCGCTGCTGCCTCCATCCCAAACACACACACATTTCCCTTGACTTGGAAAGTCA